>CATIWR010068814.1:0-36745 GCA_949677035.1 Omphalea diandra
AATTTAAAAAATTATGATAAAATTATTTTATTACAATAAATAATTTTTATTTTTACTAAATAATTTATCATATTAAATAATAAATTATAATTTAAGCACATGAAAAAATATAGTAAAATTAATAAATTTATTAAAATATAAGAATTTCATTATATTTTAAATAAAAATTCAAAGTTAAATTTAAATTTAATTAAATAATCTAAATATTTTTTAAAATAATTTTTTCTTTTTTATTTTAATTATTCTTTTATACATTTAGTGATAAAATTTTTCCTTTTCTATATTGTCATTAAGTTAATTGGATAGAGTTACGGGTTGACCCATTCGGGTCAATTTTAATCAACTCAAAATTTACGAGTAATTTCAAATTTACCCCAGGTCTGAATCAGATTCAAAATATCTTTTTTCAGATTAGTTTGAGTCGAATTTTGATTTGAGTAAAAAATTGTCACCTCTAAATGTATGTCTTTCCACTCAACTTGTAATAATAATAGTAAATGATTGTTGAACAAATAGCACTCTCTCTCTTTCATAACTCAAAATTATAGGCATAGTATTATTGGAGCTCTGGACAAATCCTTTCATTACTGTTTTAGTTGTCCAAAATATCAGGTCTTCTAAGACCCTTTCAATAATAACTCAAAAAAAATTTAACGTAGTCTTGCGGGGAACCCTGAAGCTCTCTCTCACACACGCACACACATATATATTATATTTGAGAATGAGAAAATATTTATATATTTATACTATATTTGGCACTTTTTCTTTTATCATATATAATAACTCATATAAATTATAGTTATATAGGTTGTGGATGTAATCTTTTTATGAAACTATAATTTTGTAATTCAATTAAATTTTAATTGTTAATAATTGAATAACTAATTTTCAAGAATAAAAAAATGAAATATATAAAATTTTTTAGTTTTTGGATGTAAATCTACAATGTATATTAAACATTTTCTATATGTAGTTGATGTCAATATTATAAGTGAAATTTTGCAATTTACTAAAAAAACTTATTATATATGATAAGTACAATAACAAATAATAATATTAACCAATACATTATATATTTGCCAATTATTTTAAATTTGTATAATTCAAAATCATATATAAGTCATACATTATAAATTTTATTAATCTTAATTGATCATTTAATAATATAAAATTGATCATTTTCTTATCTAACAACTAATACTTTTTCTCTTATCTATTTTCATCATTCTCTACATCTTTGAATTAGCAAATCCTTTCTTTATTAACAATTTTCTTTTCTTCTTTTCATCTTATTTGAAATTTTTTATTTTAATTTTTTAAAAAATAAAAATAATACAAAAACTCAATAGATTAAAAAAAAAAAAGGTGGAATTAGAATTATAAGTAGAAGTTAAAAAAAATGATATTATTTATCATCTTACTTTCTAGATATCATAGAAAGAAGAAAAATATTGTTATTAGGTATATACATTTTTATATAAAATTGTATGTGTGTTGATACTTTATATTATGTTATAACCTTGTCAATTTTTGATTTTCCAAAATTGAAAATTTATTTTAAATTTCTACAATTTTTTTTATTTTTAATTATTTAGTTTGCATATGAATTTTTATTTGTTTTATAAGTTGAAAAAAAGTAGTAATCAATATGAGTTTCAAATTTATTTGTCTTTTGAAAAATTGTAATTTTATTATGCATATTTTTTTCTTTTCTTTTGCATCCTAAATTGATTGTTACTTATGGAGCTAAAGTTGTTAATCCACTAAAAATCTAATATCAAAAATTAAATTAAATTAAACTGTTGATAATTAATTGATTATTTTTTAAACACAAAATAAAAAAATGTAATTTATAGCTTTTACATTTATTATTTCATGAAATTGTATGTGTATATTACATATTGGAAAATATTATATAATATTTGATTTTCAACATTTAAATTTCTATTGTGCAAATAAAAAATTCAACTTTTTAACTAAATTTATTTTTAATAATTTGATACATATGACATCTGTCACATTATCATATAAAAAGACGTTAAAAGATATCACAATAAAACTTGGTATTTTTATGCCTATATATGGATTTGAATTTATAGATGGTACCATAATTATAGAGTTAGATTTATCAACCTTTTACGGAGCAAATAATGTGATACATATGATTGCTAATATGAAAAAATGAATAGTGGAATTTGAGGAATTGCTCGTATGTCATGTTATATGGGCATCAGAAAATCAGCTTAAGAATGATATTATAGATTTAAATTACTATGATATGATTGAAAACAGAAAAATGTGCTTAGAGATGAAACATGAAAATGAGATATTGCAATGTGAGAATCAACGATTATTTGAAGAGTGTAAAGCATTAAAAAAAATTGATAAATAAAATCCTGCAATAAAGAAGGAGTTGGCAGAGGTAAAATTAGCATTTGTCTCGCCTACTAGAAAGTTTGGCTTGGATATATTTACATCAGCAGCGGATGTTATCAAATCGTCTTCATTAAGAAGAATATTTTCTTGAAAGTATTTCTACTATAAAAGAGGAGTTCTTACATATAGCTAAATGATTAAGGAGTTTTCCAGCCTCAAGAGAATTCTTTGAAAAAAGCTTTTTTGTCTCTTACTGACTCATAATAAATGTTTGAATCAGTTTCCATCATTAAAATGAGAATATAGCACAAATGAAATCTTTTTCTTTTAAAATGGTTTTAGAATTGATACAGTCAAGTCATATATGACATTCAAATTGCCAAATCATTTATCTCGTTTTGGCCAAATTTTTTGAGGAAGGTTAAGCGGTGGTATTGAAGGGTTGGCTAAAGTTTCAATTTTCCAAACAAGTTTTCATTAGTATATTGAAGAGTTATTTTCATGTAGATAAGTTTCAGTCTTGCTGCTTTTGCTTACCAATAATAAAGTATTGCTCGGGTGGCTCCGCTGAAAGAGTGAAATTTGAGTTTATCGATAACCAAGTTTCTATCCCCTTATTGTCTCTAATCTCCAAATTAAACTCTTAGATCAACAAAATCCATCGTATAAGTTCTGGCTTAATATCCTTCTTAGAAAGTAAATATCTAATAAATGCTTGGTTAGTATAAACAATTACTTTTGAATTAAGTAAGTATGATCTAAATTTGTCAAAAGCAAAAACTACAACTAAGAGTTCTTTTTCCGTGGTGGCATAGTTGTTTTAGGCATCATCAAGGATCTGGCTTTTACAGTATATAACATGAAGCTTACTATCTTTTCTTTGCCTCAAGATAGCTCCTACAACATAGTCACTTGCATCATACATTAGCTTAATTGGCAAAGACCGATCAACTTTGTCATGATAGAAGCATAGGTGAGTTCCTTTTTCAATTTGTGAGAAGCATTCAAACACTTGTTAATAAAATTAAAAGGAACATCCTTACCTAAAAGATCATAAAAGGGTTTAAAATTTTTTGAAAAATCTTTGATAAAGCACCGATAAAGCCCTTCATGGCTTAGGAAACTCCTTATGCCTTTATAAATATCATAGGAGGTAGTTTTTCAATGACCTCAATTTTAGCCCGGTTTACCTCAATGCCTTTAGACAAGATTTTGTGTCCAACCACTATTCCACGTACCATGAAGTGGCACTTCTGCTAATTGAGTACAAGGTTAGTCTCTGTACACCTTTGTAACACTCTATCAAGGTTAGTCATACAACTTTAAAAGGAATCACCAAAAATAGTAAATCATCCATGAATATTTCCACCATTTCAGAGAATTTTGTCATTATGCATCATTGGAAAGTAGTCTGTTAGCCTTAGGCACCAAGAAGGGGGGTTGAATTGGTGTTTTAAAAAAAATGAAATGAGGGATAAAGATAGAGTAGAAAGGAGACATAAAGATTTATAGTGGTTCGGGTATTAACCAACCCTACGTCCACTCCTTAATTCTCGGCAATTGGGTCTTTCACTCACTCAAAGTGGTGTTTCCAAGCTCACACCTAACTTTTACACTTCGTGTTTTCAAGGCTCACACAACAATCTCTCTTACAAGTGTTTTCTAAGGCTTAAAACCTTTTACAATTGGTGTTTAATGATCGCACCCAATAATCACAATCTCATAAAGAATAGAACAAATTGAGTAGCTAAATTGCAAGAGCTTTTACAAAAGTAATGATTATCTATTTATATCTTCTTAACAACTGTTTGGTGGAGTATTTATATCTCATACCCACCAAAGAGACGTTAGACTGTGAAACTCATCAAATCTTCAAGACATGCTAGGCAGATTTTGCATTAATTGCATTTCAGGGGGGAGTTGTGGTTGCTACTGATTATTCGCAGTCGCGACATACCAATTTTCATACATGAGCTAAAAATTGTAGCGAAAAACCCTATTTGTGTCTAACGGCTAGTTCATGTGTCATCTTCTCATTGATACATTAGGAAAATATAGTCGTTGCTTTCTAACTACCCATAAAAGTCACAGTCGCGATCAATCCTTGTACAGGGCGAGACTGAGATGCGAATTCTTCTGTTTGAAAGAGAATTTTCATCTTCATGAATCGCGGTCGCTACCCACAATGCCACCCTCATGAATTTTGTTCTTCAACGAATACTTGGGACACTTGGTACGCTGTGGTTGTGGACTTGGTTCCTTCTTCAATCACTATGAAAGTCACAATTACGACTGAGGTGCGACATTGATAGCAAATTCGCCTGTGACTTTGACACTCCCATATTTGGATGAGTCGCGACAATGATGATGCTCATGAATCCGTCTGACCTAGTTTCACCCTATCTTGAGCTATGTTGCGATCATGAATTAGAAATCACTGACCACGAATTTGGATGAACTTTACCTTCTTGAAGATTGTGAAATCCATCCAACTTTCAATTGAAAGTCTAACTTAATTCTGCACAACAACACTTAATGGAAACATTAGAATTGATCAATCTCTTTTGTCAAGATCAAAAGTGGTCCAAGACTTAGGGTTAACCAACCTAGTCCAACATGGTCGAAGCATTGCATAACCCAAATGGCATTCATTGGTAGGTAAAAGTACCATAGGGGCATGCAAAAGTTATCTTCTCTTCCTCTGGTGATGATAATAAACTGACTAGCCATTAAAAAAAGAAGTAATAGTAGTTATGCGTTGTAAGTATTTCCAATATTTATTTAACAAAATGGAAAGGGAAATGTTCTTTACAGGTAGCCATATTTAGCTTCCTATAATTGATGCATATTTTCAATCTCGTCATAATTTTAGTTGGAATAAGCTCATTGTGTTCATTTGTTATAACCTTCATCCCTACTTCTTAGGAACTACTTGAACCAGACTAACCTATGACTATCCAAAATAGGTAGATGATCCCCACAAAGGCTCTAATTCTATTCCTCAAGACTTTCAAAAATCTCTCCTCTTATATATATTTGAGCTCATTGAAAATAATAATTATAAGAGTGTTATCATTCCCTAAAAATGTATACCTAAGGTGAAGGGGTAAGGGCTTAAGCTCAAGTTTAAGGGGTTTAAAGATGGAAAATGGTGTTGCTTTAAGGTATTTCTCATAATATAAAAAGAAGAAGAAAAGGGATCAACACATACCTCAAAAGTTGGAATGCTTACCTCAATATTACTTCATATTTCTGCTTTTTCTACCTTTATCATAGCTACCTTTTCAAGATCAGTTGATATTCTTTAAAGACTTTCTTGGTGCATGTTTCAACAATGTCAATCTTTAAGCATATTTCTTCTTTCAATAGCTTCTTGATTGTCTTGTTCATATTGAAAACTACTCCTTCATCCCCTACACACAAAGTGAGTGTTCCTTCTCTAATATCAACTAAAGCTCCTCTAGTTGTAAGGAATGGTTACTCCAAAAGTAATGGAATCTCCCCATCCACCTTCATGTTGAGAACTACAAAGTCCATCTGAATGATAAATTTGTCCACTTCAATAAGTACGACTTCCACTATCCCTTTTGGGTATATAAGTGAATGATCCATCAGTTGTAAAGACATCTTGTTGGGCTTTATCTCGCTGATACCTTATTTTTCAAAAACATATAAGGGCATTAAATTTATGGTAAATCCTAGATTACAAAAAGCTTTTTCAAAAGAAACATGATTAATATCACCGGGTATAGTGAAACTCGTTAGGTTGCCTCTTTTTGGACTTCACATGTTAAGAAGGATAACACTACATTCTTTAGGTAAGGTAACTCTCTCGTATTCCTCCTCCAATTTGTTCTTTTTTAAAAGTACGTCCTCCATTAACTTTGCATACTTAGGCATTTAGGCAAGTGCTTCTATGGATGTTATATTGATTTGCATCTTTTTAAGCATGCCTAAGAATTTAGCAAATTATTTGTCCACCAAGTTTTACTTGAGTTTTGAAGGAAAAGGAATAAAAGTTACATTTAGTTTTACTATTTCCTTAAGCTTGTCTTCCTTGATTGGTTCATCTTTTTTTTTTTAATCTACCTTGTCTTCATCTCTCACTTTATCTTATACCCTTGGTGGAAGTTCCTTGCCACTCTTTAAGGTAATGACTTTCACTTGGTCTTTTGGATTGGTTTGAAAATTGCTAGGTAGAATGCCTTGGGATATGGAGATAAGGGCATTAGCTAATTGTCCCACTTAGATTTCTAGGTTGTGGATGAAAGATAAGTGATTTTTAGTAACTAGGTTTATTTTGGCATCAATTTTCCTAATCATCTCATCTTAATGATCAAGTCTAACATCAATTTTGGATATGAATTTTTCCATGATGTTTTTATGTTTGATTTCTTTTCTTGAGGTTTATAGTTTAGTAGTGGGGGTTGAAAATTAGGTAGTGGCCCTTGTTTCTTGGGGTTGAGGTATTGTTATTAGACTACGAGAAATTAGGGTGGTTTTGCTATCCCAGGTTATAGGTATTAGAATATAGATTATTGGGTTGATGGTTGAAGTTTTCATACATAATTTACTTGGTCTTAAGCTAAGGGGTTCCCTGTTTGATAGTTAATACTCTTATGCTCGCTCTCCCCATAAAGGTCATAGAAAACCTATAAGAAAGGGGAAGACTCTAAATTACAAATAATGGTACTCAATTATTTAGATAGAGATGATACTTGAGGTTATAAGGCTTATAATGTATCAAGTTTTAGATCTTTGCTACTATTATTTGGTAATGTCCTTTCATGAGCTTAATAGTTATCATTTGCCATTGTCTCAATCAAGTCATATGTTGCATCTGCAGTTTTATCTAGTAGAGATCTTCCAACCACTATATCTATAGTGATTTTGATTTGCCCAAATAGTTCATTATAAAAGGTATGCATGATTAATAATTTTGGGATTTGATGATTCAATCACCTCTTCAAAAGATCTTTAAATCATTCCCAAGCTTCATTTAATGTCTCCCCATTTTATTGGCTAAAAGTGGTGATCTCATTTCTAAGTCAAGCCATCTTTGAAGAGGGAAAGTATTTATCAAGAAAGGCTAGAGATAGTTGGCCTTATGTAGTCATTCTTCTAGGTGCTAGTGAGTTTATCCATGTCTTAGATTTATCCTTAAGAGTGAATATGAAAAGGCACAACCTTACTATATTTGTAGACATTCCTTTTTACTTAAAGGTATCACAAATCTCTAAGAAATTTGCTATATGAGCATTGGGATCTTCATAAGAAAGTTCATGGAACTAAAAGAGTGTTAATGAGCATTTAAATGAATGTTGGCTTGATCTCAAAGGTGTTAGCATTGACACTTAGTCGAGTGATAACTAGTTGTAAGCCTTTAATTAGTGGTGTAGCAAATTCCTTCAAAGTTCTATCTTTTTTATTTATCATCTCTTGATTTTGTTATTGTTCTCACCTTCTTTGATTTAAGGTGAGTTTAATTTCTAAATCTGGAGGAAGCAAATCTTCTTTAATTTCTTGATTCTGAGTTCTAGTTGTGCACTTAAAGTAAAAAGACAAGAAATATGGATAAAACAAGCAAATAAAAGTCTAGAGTAATATAGAAATAATAACGTATTATTAAAGTCGTCGATCCCTGACAATGGTGCAAAAAAAATGATGATAGGTGCATGTTATGTATAAAATCTCTTTGATTATAAGTGTATAGGCCAAGAGTAATAAAGTGTACTTATGAGTACAGATATCGTTCCTACGAGGATCAAGTTTAAGTACTAAGTATCTTGTGCCTTATATTATCTAGAAAATAAAAAATAAATGATAATTGAAATTGTAAATAAAAAAGTAAAAATCAACACTTCTAATATTAAAAAAACAATTGAGGGATAAAAATGGCTAGGGGTTCAACTTTACTTGGTAATTTCTAATGGACCCCTAATTCTCAACTGATTGGTTCATTCATCTAGTGCTACTATAAAGTCACTACATTTTATTAATTAATCTTTCTCAAATATCAATTAACTTGCAAGAACATGTTAAGGCAGAGGTCTCTCAACACAAAAGCTAGACTTCTTACAATTGCCTTTCCATATAAGGCTTATAATGATAATAATGCCTCACTACAGTTTCTCACCACATAACAAAGCAAGGGAGTTATTGAAGATCCATTTTATGAAGAGTATCTCTTGATAGTGGATTCATAGAATTAAATATGATAGATGGCCAATCAAATATCAATAAACACTTAATAACTACTAACACAAAGAATGAATGAAAGAACATTAAAAGGAATTGAATTAAGAAATCCAAAAGTCATCATACAAGATCCATTTACAACCCTAGTCTTATAGTTTTAGTTCATGATAAAGAAAATAGAAGAAAAGAAAATCATCAATTTAATTCTAAAAGAAGCCATGAACTCCTTGAATTGCCTTGATTAGATAAACCTTCTTCCACCAAGTTCTTTTTTTCTCTCTCTCTCTCTCTTAAAGCTCTCTTATTCTCCCCATTTTCATCCCCTAATTTGTTATGATTTGCTTTCTTAAATAGTTCCCAAAAAGTTTACTCAGGAGTCCTCAAAAGGAAGCTTTGGAAGGGAATTAAGAAGTCATTTTTTTTTTAGTTTTGGAAATGCATGACTGTGCACACAGTTGTATAAATTTGTGATTACCTTTTAGCAAGATAAGCATTATTATGCTTCTTGGATGTGTTGTGATCTTTACATTCTACCTCCTTGTGCAGGGTATGCACATAGTCATGTTTTTGCTTGATCTCTTGGCTTACTTCATTTGAAGAAATGCACAATTGTGCTTCAAAGGCAAGGTCGTGCTTATGTTTGCAGCTCCTTGATCTTAAATGAGGCACGACTGTGTATGTGGTTGTGCTTCACCTCTTTTCTCCTTTTTCTTTCTTTTCTTCAATCCTTTGCTGCTAAACAAAATTATCCTTTATGAGTTTCAACTAAAGGCAAAATTTAAGCATTAAAATCATTCACTTAGAGAGAAGTGACTTGTTAATTATGTTAATTATAAGAATAAACAAAAATATTGATAGACTTATTAAAGGACCATAGTTGTACTATTAATTATCATTTGAGTAACCTTAGATGTTGTTGCTGGTATGGTTGGTCTCCTTTTTCTTTCTTTTCTTCAATCCTTTGCCTACAAACATAATTATCCTTTATGAGGTTCAATTAAAGGCAAGATTTAAGCATTAATATCATTCGTTTAGAGGGAAGTGGCTTGTTAATTATGATGATTATAAGACTAAATAAGAAGATTGATAGACTTACTAAAGGACTATGATTATATTATTAATTATCATCTGAGTAGCCTTAGATGTTGTTGCTGGTATGGTTGGTTATAATTTAACATCTTTGGTTAATCTTTATAAACTAAATGTGAAATTTGAGATTGAGAATGTGACAGTTTTAATAGCCATGCTTTAGTTAAAGCTTGTGATAGATGATTAATTAGTGAAACTTAGAAAAATGATCCATATTTACAGAAAATGCTACTAAAGATACATAAAATTAAAAAGACTAATTTTTCAATTATAGATGATGGGTAGTCGAGTCTGTGTGTTAGATGTCAATGGCCTTATATTAGAGTTTATGCAAGTTATAGATTATGCATCGTATGTTATGCATCCTAGAAGTATAATCATAGAATGTATAGAAACTTGTGGTCACATATTTAGTGGTCAATGATGCAAAAAGATATAACTGAGTTTGTATTAAGATGTTTAACTTACCAACATATCAAAGAGGAACATCAAGCACCAGTAGATAAATTACATCATTTACCTATTATTGTATGGAAATGGGAGACAATTTTAATGGATTTTATTGTTGGTTTGACTCAAATAAAGAAAAGTTATAATTTTGTTTGATTAGATAGACTTATAAAATTTGCACATTTCTAAGATATATGCTTATACGATAGACATATTCATTTGATAGACTGACTAAGATATATGTTGCTAAGATTGTGAGATTATATGACATTCTTATTTCTATTATATCAGATTGAGATCCCCAATTTACTTCTCATTGATGGTTAATCTAAAAGGATTATTCAGACATTAAGGATATGATGCAAGCTTGCATGTTAGAATTCAAAGGTAATTGGGATGATTATTTGCCATTAATGGAATTTGCATATAATAATTGCTATCATTCTAGTATTGTAGCCAAGTGGATCAAGGTAGTGGATTGTGAATTCACCATGCGCGGGTTCAATTCCCGTCATTCGCCTAGAGTCATAAAAATATTTTTGTATTTTTTTTTACATAATTCTTGATACAGTTTCTTATTTTTTGATCTTCTTGTAGGCCCTCAGAGTAATTTTTTGGTTGTGCAAACCAAAGAGAATGATGACTTTGGGTTGTACCATGTCTGAAACCAAGTGGATTTATTTTTTGTCCCATACTCCCCCACTACTTAATATACATATCATGAAATGTCAGATCTGTGGATTTAGATTTAGTTTTGTTTATCCGTCCCATATTTTTTAAGTATATGTTATATTCTTCATATTCATATTCTTCTTCTTCATATGAAATTTTATATGGAAAAAGTGTAAAAGTGTAATTTGTTGAGATGTTGAAGGGTTGAGATAATTAATTGGTTTCGATATAGTATAGAATACAATGGTCAAAATTTAAGTAGTCAAAATATGTTTGCATGTTGTCCATCAAAGGTAAAAAGGGTATGTTGATAAACATAAATGAGAAATAGAATATTAAGTTAGATATAAAGTGTTCTTAAAGGTTTCATCATAAAAAGACATTATTAAAGAAGAAGAAGAAGAATAAGATGATGATGATGATGAACAAGAAGAAGAAGAAGAAGATGATGATGATGATGATGAAGTAGAAGAAGAAGAAACTAGAAAGGAATTTGAGGTTTTCTAACTTTGGCAAAAGTTATGTGATTTCATATTTATTTTCTTATAAAATTTCTCCTTCATAACATGTGAATCATGAACAATTAATAGGAATTATGAATTATTTGTAACTAGGATTCATATATGAGAAGTTGTTGGAAGTGAATAAGACCAAAATTCATTTTGATTTTATTTTAAGGACATAGCTAATAGAATTTTATAACCCTAGAAAAGGAATTAAGTAAAGTGTAAAATATATAAGTTGTACACTTATGCCTCATCTAAACGCATGTTAGCCAACTTTGCTAAATATGTTGTGTGTGAAGAGATATTGCCACTTGATTATAACTATTTTTGAATCTGTTGAAACATACTCAATTTGTTAGTTATGTTTTTCTAGAATTTCATAGCCTTGAAAGTGGAATTGGGTAAAGTGCAAGACAAAAAAGTTATAGCGTAATATCTTATCTAAATGCCTAAAACTGTTTTGTTGAATATATTGTGTGTGAAGAGATATTACTTCTTGATTATGATTGATTCTAAACCTGTTGAAACTTACTTAGTCTAAGATTATTCATTTATTTTGATGAATCTTCTTATTGGATCAAAAGTACTTGATGAATCTTAGAAGCTAAATTAGCGAAAGTATAAAACATGGACAATGTTCATTTATATTTTAACTAATTGGATCAAAAGCACTTTTGTAATTAGACATCTATCTTTTGAGATATGGTTAAGATTACAAAGTTTGCTCAGTATATACTTATACCTAAAATAGAAAAAAATTGTAAAATTTACCATAAATTGTATAGTGCATAATTTAACCTAAATTTTGGATATGTTGTAATCATATATGTCTAGTTTAAGTAAAGAAAAATAACTTGATCATTTGGATTGGTGGGGAAAATGTAATTATAGAAAGAGTCTTTTAAGGTATGGATGTTTTTACTAGAGCACACATCCATAAAGAGATAAAAACTCTACTTTATCATCATTGATGATTGAAAATAGGTCCTTAAGGTGCTAAAGGTAATATTGGAAATAAGCCAAGACAATCCATAAATTTTGGAGAAAGATGTAAGTAAATAGCTAATGATACATAATACATGAGATTATGAACTTATATTTTATGGATTGAAATGTTATTTAATGAGATGCAATTGATAGATATTTTGATGAAAGGATTATTAGATTTTTGAATTATTTATTTTGATAGGATGTTGATAAATTATGGCTTGAGAATAGGAGTATGTTTGTGATATGATTTGCCAATATTGATGGGTCTTATTACTAGTTGTTATATTGCAAGAATTTTGTTGAATTTATAAATGAAATATTAAAAGGTTATTACTTGATATTGTTTGAGTAAGCAATAAGAAATGAATAGCTTGTGTGGCAATAAAAGAGAACTATATAGCTTGTGTGACACATAAATTAAATACGATGAGCCTGTGTGACGAAGATATCCTATACATGTGTGGTAATAATATCCCCTAACCTATGTGGTAACAACATTTGATAGCCTCTATGGGTAGTAAATATTAGAAATTCTGTAGTACATTCATGGAAAGGATGATTTGTTTATCTTTAAAATCAATTATACTATTTGTGATTAGTGTATTATTAATTAGTTACTTACTTAGTATTCAAGCTCATTCCTTTACAGTTGATTTTGCTTCAAGAAGAGTAGACTAGATATTGCATCTAGTATGCATTTTAAAGTTACTATCTAGTAGTCTAATAGAGGTTTAATCAGTATGTAGTCATTTATTGTTTTTGTTTTAACTTGTGTATGTTTTAATGTAAATAGTTACAATACTATAATACAAGATATGTAAAGTACTCAAAATTAAAAAAAAAAATATGTAAAGTGCTAAAAAAAAGTCCTTTAATGATAATGGAATGATATGAGAAAATTTCAATAACGTTATGTCATTTTGGTACTTCATACTTTGTGAATGAGTTAACACATATGCTGTGAAAAAGATTGTTAAATATGAATTAATAACCCAACCAACCGAGTAAACTAACTAAAGTTTAATAAATAATAAATTATAAAATGTGATGTCACAAAAGCCCTCATCAAAATCACAAGCTTTTTTTTGTTGTTGTCATGTTTTTTCAAACACTAGCATACTTTTTTTGCTTTCAAACTTGACTTTATTTTAAGCTTTCTAAAGTTAATTTCGTGACTTTAAATCTTATGTGAACTCTTTATATAGGGATGAAGTGTGAAGGTTTTAAAGCTTCTTAAATAGCTTGAAAAGCTTCAAATAAATTTCAAATAATTTTGAAATCTTCTAAGTCCAAGAAGCTTTAATTGAGGAATTTATATTCACTTATGAAACACTTATAGACACATTTGTGACATTCAATTGCTTGTTATCATAAAAAAAAAAAAGAGAACTACAAGTTCATCATTCTCTTTATTTTTTATAATGATAAATAATTAGTTTATATAATCAAATAACACCATAAGTGTGTGTGACAATGTGTGTGAAGAATATAACACATTGAAATTCCTCTACTTTAATATATGCAATGCAATAGATAATGTTTTCCCATACGAGTCGTAGAGGGGAAGGAGTGAATAGAACGATAATAAATTTTTGCAAAAGTAAAACAAAGTAGTTAATCATATAAGAAAACAATCAACTTATAAAGGTTTAGAAAATAACTCCTGCCTACATCCTCTCTCCTTATTATCTAATTATAATTTTTCATTAGCTAGTTATGTACGAGAACAACTTAAACTATTATAAACCTAATTCTATGTAACTAGATTCAAATAACAAGTTACCTAATTCTATGTAACTAGATTCAAATAACAAGTTTTTAGGCACTTATTAAACCTTTCCAAGATAGTTTACAAGTACTACCTTAAGATTTAACATATTTAAAAAAATGCCTACCCAACTTAATTTATGATCCTTGCATTAGTAATTACGAAGAATGCTTAAAGAATCACATTCATTATAAGCACTTAAGCTTTGTACAAGTATTCTCACTTAAGTTAAGTAGCTTTAGATTTATAAATCAAAGCACTTTAGGGCTTTGGAGTATGAGTTAAAAGTGTTGGTAACCTCTTAAAGGTCAAATGTGATGTTCATATATAGAGCAAGGGCTAAAAAAATAACCATTAGATAGAAAAATCACTTTTTCAAAAAATTTAAAATTTTGATCATTTGATTGTTAACAAGGCCTCGGAAAATTCAATAGGCCATGAAAATTGAAGGTTCTTCCTAATGATTTTGGTTCTTTTAATGGTCTTGAATATCTTTCAAATTAAATGTGCATAGAGGTTTTCCAACAAATATTAGCCATGTTTAATGAGGTGTATTCAATAGGCTATGAAAAATTTTAATGAGTTATTGAATTCACTTATGCTTTAAACTTCCTTTTGTCTTGTTATGGTCTATCTCCTTAATATTTCATTTTGAAAATTTCTCTTAAATGATATGAAAAACATCATTTTTGGAATTCTTTGAAATAAAACTTTGAAATTGGGACCTATAATGCTTAATGAAATACTTGCATAAATTTAATCATTCACTTATGATAATAATAATAATAATAATAATAATAATAATAATAATAATAAAATAGAATAAGAACCATAAGATTTAATATTCTCTCTCTTTTTTATAATGACAAACAAATGATTTATATGTCAAAATATATACTCAATGTGCAATGTGTATGAATGACATTTGTAAGTAAGTTCTTATAAGGATATGCATTATAATTTAGTCAATAACTTGGAATGGAAATAATTCCCCCTAAGGTCATAAGCATCCATCAATGCTAGCAAATATTCTCAATTTTTAACTTTTACCAAAACTTTGCCATTCATATAAAAATAATCATCATATAATGCATAAAAACTATGGATTTCTATCCCTTTCATCATCAACAAAAACTTAAATATAAAGAGAAATAACAAATAGATTCAGAAGATAAGTAACAATGTATTTCACTCGTTATTTTAAAATAAATGTGCCCAATAATCTAAGGACATTTCATTGAAAATGAATAATTTGAAAAAAAGATATTGAAATAGAAAATAAAATCATCAATGAAAAGTTGGTTTGGCTGATGATGGATGATTTGGGAAAAAAGGTTTGGATGGTGGAGTTTGATAGGCTTTTTCCATTCTCTTTGGAGTGGAGGTGTTGTTGGCCTACCTTTCCTTATTTAATTCATGTTCTTTTCCAATTTCTTTTTCTTGTTCATCTTTCTTCTCTTAATCATCAAGCTTAATTAAGGTTCCTTTGTTAATCAAAGGAGAGGATTTCGAGGACTCTCTAATGATCGTAATATGTTTTCCCTACGTTTAGATAATTTTCCCTTCACTTCCTTTAAATTAATGAAGTTTGAGAGAGGCAAATTTTGCTTTAATCCTCTTCTTAGGGTTATCAAATCTGCCTTTGAACTTTTTTAACTGTTTAAGGATAGTGAGCAACATTCTTTCTAATTAAGGATTAGATGAATAAGAACCTTATTCTATAATAGCTAAAGGAATATTATTAAGTGTATCATCATCTAAAGGTTACGCACCTTGCTCATTTACCTTATTAATATCTTCATCAAGGTCATATGCAGCTTTTATGGATAGCTTCAAAGTAAATTATATTTTTCCATTTTCCCTTTTCACTAAGATTCCTATTTGTTGAACATGTGACCTAAAGGTTGATAAGGCATACACCTTAACCATAGATTTATGTTTTAAATGATAATAAAATATTAGGAAGCTTCAACATTTGAGTTAAGTTTTTTTTTTTTTTTAGGCAAGACTTTATTTTATTTAGAAGGGGAGAATGTTATGATCCCTTAGATGCTTTTAAAGATAAAGACAACTTAGCTAACAAAATGCAAAGACATTAAATGAAGATGGAAAAGATTTAAAGATTTGAGATGTCAAAATCATGATGACAAGTGTGTGCTAAAGTAAAAATATTCTTTCAACTATAAATGCATAGGTCAATAAGTAATAAGTGTACTATGAGTATGGATATCGTTCCCATGTGGATCAAGTTTAGATACTAAGTATTTTGTATTTTATATTATCTAAAGAACTAAGGCAAACAAATAATTATAACTTAAATAAAAAGTAAACTAATTAACAATTCAATAATGGGGAATAGATAAAAGTGGAACTTCTAACAGATTCCTAATTCTCAACCAATTGTTCCATTGATCTAATGTTATTATCAAGTCACTAAGGTGATCAATTAACCTCTCTCAAGTATTAATCAACATACAAAAACATGTTAAGGTAAATGTCTCTCAATAAAAAAGATAAACATCATGCAATTGCCTTTTTACATAAGACTTTAATGATATAAATTCTCTATTAAGGTTTCTCAACACATAAAAAAACAAGAGAAGTATTAAAGATTCACTGCATGAAAAACATATCTTGATAGTTGATTCATAGAATTATGTATGATCAATGGCTAGTCAGTCAATAACAATAAGCACTTTATAATTGCTAACACAAAGAATGAATGAAAAACTAAAAGGAATTAAATTAGGAAATCTAAAAGTTATCACACAAGATCCATCTACAATCCTAGCCTTTAGCTCATCATAAACAAAAGGGGAAAAGAGAAAACAATCAAATTACTTACAATAGAAGGCAGAGACTCATTCTTGAATTGCCTTGATTGAATACACCTTCTTTCTTAAAGTTCCTTGCCTTTTCTCTTTAAATTGTTTCTTTGTCTCGACTACTCTCTTTCTCCAACTTTGGTCTCTCTATATGCCTAATTCTTTATAATTTGCCTTCTTAAATACTGCCCATAAGGTATCTTCAAAGTACTTAGCCATTACTATAGGGATTTGTACTTAGCCATTACTATAGATTTGTACTTAGCCATTACTAAATGGCTAAGTTAGACTTCACGTAAAAAGAGAAGGATTTCCCATAGAGGGTCTTCGCTTTCTTTTACTAATAGATTTGAAGCATTTAGACATTATTATAATGGGATTTAGAATGAAGTAGGAGTGAAGAATAACATTTTTGAGGTGATTTTTTAGGGTATGGGATGAGCTTAGGGAGAGGTTAAAGATAAGGCACGATTATGTTAGGGTTTGAAAAGAAAAAGTGAGAATAAAAAAAAGGTGCAGTGTTTAAAAACCTTGAAATTTAAGAGGACATGACAGTGCATTTAGAAATTTAGGATGGCATGGTCTTGTGTGAAGGTCATCCCTCAAGGAAAAAATTATATCCATGTTTGAATGAAGGTGCATGGCTATACATATGGTCACGCATTCTGGGCTTGAGGCTAACACTACTATGATTTTAGGTCATGCTTTAATGAATTTCTATTGCTTAAGGGATGGTGAAAGCATACAATCGTACATCTTGGCCATGCATTACTTAAAAATTTCTACCATTTAATGCTTCTTTGATACATTGCCATGTGCATTGCCATGTCTTAGCGTGGATCTTACTTTTTGTAAGAAATGACCATTAATACGACCATGAATCTTTTCCTTCATGGTTATATAACATCTTTTACATATTTCAAACATAAAATTAACTAAAAAGTAGAAGGAAACAAATGAACATAAACACACATCAGATCATTATGATCCAAGATAAGGGTGAAAGAAAACTCCCCCAAACTTATTCAAACATCAAAAGTCAATTTCCTTATGCTTGAAAACATATAAAAACAAATAGAGTAAAAGACAAGTAAATAAGAAAAATGAATCAAAACACACCAATAAAGGACAATGATAAAATAATAAGGATTGCCTCAAGAACATTCTTATTTAAGGTCTCTAGCTTAACCCTTGTGCTTGGGTGCTAACAAAAGGCATTTAGGAGATGAAATTTTTCCCCTATTAACATGAGATCCCCTTCATAGTAAGGTTTCAAGTAGAACCCATTGAATTTGAAAGTTTTATCCCTTTGAGTTTATGATCACAATGGCATTGTGAGGTTAAATTTTTTAGTATTTTAAAAGGTCTCGACTATCTTGACTTGAGTTTACTTAGGAAGGGCCATAGCCTTGAGTTGAATAAGAGAACTTGCTAGCCTTCCTTAAAGTCTTTTGGTATGATATGGCGATCATGCCACCTCTTAGTTTTCTCCTTGAAGATGTAATTACTATCATAGGCTTAAAAGCAAAGGGCCTCTGCCTTATTTAGTTGGAGCTTTCTCTTTTCATTAATAAGATGCATATCAAAATTAAAATATTTGTTTTCTTAATAAGCATTATACTCTAAATTTATCAGTAAATGTCATGCTTTACCAAACACCAAACGATAGGCGGTAGTGGCAATTTAAGTCTTGTAAGTAGTCTGGTAAGCCCAAAGTGCATTGAGATGCTTGATAGGCTAATCCTCCTTGATGAATTGATGATCTTCTCTACAATTTGCTTAATCACCTTATTTAAAACCTCCACTTAGCCACTCATTCGAGGATGATAAGGTAGGTTATCTTATGATTAACTCTATGCTTTTTCATGAGGCCTTAAATTGACTATTACAAAAATATGATCCTTCATCGCTAATAATTGCATATAGGACTCTAACGTTTATGAAGATGTGCCTTTTTAAGAATCAAACCACCACCTTGGCATCATTAGTTAGAGTTGTAATAGCTTATACCCATTTAGACATGTAATCAACTGCCACTAATATATATTAATTCCAAAAAGTGTTAAGAAATGGCCCCCATAAAATTGATGCCCTAAATGTCAAACAGTTTTGCTTCAATCATAGAGTTCAATGGCATTTCAATTTATTTGAAGATGTTACCTACTCTTTGGGACCTATCATAAGACTTTACAAAAAGCAAAGGAGTCGGTAAATAAACAAAGCCAAAAGAAACTACTTTACAATACCTTAGCCATTATTTTAGAGAGACCAAAATGTCCTCAACATTCTCTTCCATGGCAATGGTGTAAGATATCACCCATATCTTCCTTTGACATATATATTTTTATGATTCCATTTTTACATTCCTTAAACAAGTAAAGTTCTTCCTAAAAAATAAAATTTAACATCATGAAGAAACTTCTTCTTTAGTTGGAAATTGAAATAATGAGGAATGATACCGCTTACCAAATAATTAACAAAATTAGCATACCATGGAGTTTAAAGAGCCTTGAGGAGAATGAGTTGTTCATGCAAAAATGATTCATTGATAGGGTTAGTTACCCTTTCTTCTTCAAGGTGTTACAACTGAGATAAATGGTTAGCTAGTAAGTTTTCAGATCCCTTATTGTCTCTAATTTCCATGTCAAACTCTTGAAGCAATAACACATATCTTATGAGTCATGACTTTGCATCCTTTTTAGCAAGTAAATATCTAATAGTTGTATGGTTAGTGTAAGCCACAACTTTAGAGTCAAGTAAATAAGATCTAAATTTATCAAATGTAAAGATCATAACTAATAGTTCTTTTTCCATTATCACATAATTAATTTAGGCCCCAGTAAGTGTCTAAAGGGGTTTAGAAATATTAGAGAAGTTGCAAGGAACATTTTCAGTTAGAAGATCATAAAGGAGTTTAGAAATTTTGGAAAAATCCTTTATGAATCACTTATAAAACCTTATATGTCCAAGAAAACTCCTTATGCCCTTGACGAATGTTGGAGGATGCAATTTTTCTATTACGTTGATCTTGGCTAGATCCACCCCAATGCCATTAGATGAAATTTTGTGTCTAATAACTATACATTTATGCATCATAAAGTGGCATTTTTCCTAGTTGAGCACTGGGTTGGTCTTCTCACATCTTTGCAAGACCCTATCAAGGTTAGCAAAATAATAATAAAAAGAATCATCAAAAACAAAAAAATCATCCATGAATATTTCCACCATTTTCTCCACCATTTTGTATAATATAGCCATCATGAATCTTTAAAAGGTGGTTGTACATTGCATTATCCAAATGGAAAGCGACAGTAGGCAAAGGTGTCATATAGGCATGTGAAAGTTATATTCTCATAATCTTTCAAGGCTATTTAGATTTGAAAATATCTTGAATATGTATCTAAAAAGCAATAGTATTGATGGCCTACAAGTCTTTACAACATTTGGTCAATAAACAATAAAAGAAAATGGTCTTTTGAGCAACCGCATTCAATTTCCTATAATCAATGTACATACTCTACCCCATCATGATTCTAGTAAGGATAAGTTCATTATTCCATCTATTTTTCTTAGGAACTACTTAAACCAAACTAACTCATAGGCTATTTGAGATGCGATAGATGATCCATGCATCTAACAATGTAAGAACCTCCTTCCTAACTACCTCTTTCATGTTAAGATCAAGCCTTCTTTAGAGTTTTATGATGGTTTTATGATTATACTCAATTAAAATTTTATGCACATAAAGTGTAGGGCGAATCCCTCTAATATTTGCTATAGTCTAACCTAAAGCTCTAATCCTATTTCTCAATGCCATTAACAAATTTTCCTCTTGTATGAGGTCATTGAAAATGATAATTGGTAGTGTGTTATCTTTTCATAAGAATGCATACCTAAGATATAGGGTAGAGTTTAAGCTAAAGTTAAGGAGGTTTAACAATAGAATATGGAGTTACCTCAAAGTATTTCTCATAATCTAAAGGCTCAATTAAAGAAGAAGAAGAAGGAATGTCACATACTTCCAGAGTTAGGATACTTATTTCTATAACATCTTTTATCTCCTCTTTCTCCATTCTTACCATGGCCACCTTTTTAATATCGGGTGTTGCTTTTTTGCCTAAAAAACTTCCTTGACACATTCTTTGATGGCATCAATCCTTAAGCACCTTTCATCCCTCATGGGTTTTTTAATGGGCTTGTACATATTGAATACAACCTTTTCATCTCCCACACACAAGGTCAATGTTCGTTCTCTAACATCAAATAAGGCATCACTGGTGGCAAGGAATGGTCATCCTAATAGTAAAGGAATCTCCTTATCTTCTTCTATTTCAAGTACCACAAAGTCTACCAAGATTATGAACTTATCCACCTTGATGAGCACATCCTCTATTATCCTTTTAGATATATGATTGAATGGTTTTCTAGTTGAAGAGAAATCCTCATTGACTTCATTTTGCCAATACCTAGGTTTTCAAAAATAGATAAGGGCATTAAATTAATATAAGAGCCTAGATCACAAAGAGCTTTATCAAATGAATTATAACTAAGTTCACAAGGTATAATAAAACTCTATAGATCTTATCTTTTTGGAGGTAATTTCTTAAGGGGATGACATTACACTCCTTGCTTAATACATAATTCCTCCAATTTATCTTTTGCATTCCTCCAATTTGCTCTTTTTTGAAAGCACTTCCTTTATGAACTTTGCATACTGTGGCATTTAGGCAAGTGCCTATATAAAAGGTAAGTTTATTTGGATTTTTTGAGCATGTCTAAGAATTTAGTAAATTACTTATCTACAGTATGTTACTTAAGTCTTGAAAGGAAAATAACGAGAGGAATATATGACCTAACCTTTTCTTTAGGCTTGTCTTCCATAATGGGCTCTTCTTCTTTATCTACCTTGCCTTTTTTATTTGTGTCATCCTTTTACCTTAGATTAAAGTGTTTTTCCACTCCTTAAGGTTATGGCTTTCACTTGGTTTTTGGGATTGACTTCAAAATTGTTAGGTAGGGTACCTTGGGATTTAGAGCGAATGGCAGTAGCTATTTGTCCTACTTAGATCTTAAGGTTATGTATGAAAGATGAGCGATTTTTGGTGACTAGGTCTATTTTGGCATCAAGTTTCCTAATCATCTCATCTTGATGATCAAGTCTAGCTTAGGTTTTAAAGATGAATTTCTCTATGAGGCTTTCTAGGCTTAATTTCTTTGTTTGAGGTTGGTAATTTGATAGTGAGGGGTTGGAAACTAAGTGATCCTTGTGTTTTGGGATTAGAAAAATTTAGGTGATTTCACCAACCTAGGTTATAGGTATTGAAATAAGGGTTGTTGGGTTGATGGTTAAAGTTCACCTCTTAAGCAAAGGGTTTCCTTGCTTAATAATAAATACTCTTATGCCCATGACGCCCATAAATTCACATAGTCTACAAGAAAAGAAAAGACACTGCATTATAATTAAATGAACTCAATTGTTACCTAAGCTTGTAATGCATCCATGTTTTAAATTTTAGTCATTTTTTTTAGTGTCATCCTTTCACGAGCTTGATAATTTTTATTTGCCATTGTCTTGATCAAGTCATAAACTACATCCATCATTTTGTCTAAAATAGAGCCTTTATCTGCTACATCTATGTTGATCATAATTTGCCTAAAGAGTCCATTCTAGAATGTATGCATGATTGACCACTTTGGAATTGAGTGGTGGGGCATCTCCTTAAAAGATCCTTAAATCTTTCTTAAGCTTCATTCAATGTTTTCCCATCTTGTTGGCTGAATGTAATGATTTCATTCCTAAGCCTTATCGTCTTTTATGGGGTGAAAATATTTGTTAAGGAAGGCTTAAGAAATTTGGTGCCATATGGTAATGCTTTCAAGCTCTAATGAATTGACCAATGCCTTAGCCTTATCTTTGAAAGTGAAGGTAAAAAGGTGTAGTCTTACCACTTCGCTAATAAGCCATTTTACTTAAAAGTGTCATAAGTTTCTAAAAAGTTTGTTATATAAGCATTGGGATCTTTATAAGAAAGACTATAGAATTAAAGAGTTAAGCATTTGAATGAAGGCTTACTTGATTTCAAAGTTGTTTGCATTAATAGTTAGTTTAATGATAGTCATTTAAGAGGTGGCATAGTGAATTCCTTCAAAGGTTAGTTTTCTTGATTTTCCATCTCTTGATTTTATCAGTTTTCTCGCCTTTTTTGGTTTAGAGTGTGTTCAATTTCAAGATTGGAAGGAAGTAAGTCTAAGACGTTTTCTTATTATGAGTTCTAGTCTTGCACCTAAAGCAAAAAGTAAGAAACACAATTTGAAAATAAAAAAATAAAACTCTAGACTAAAACAAAAATAAGAACTTAGTATTGAAGCCATTGATCCTTGGCAACAACATTAAAAAATTGATGATGTGTGCTAGAGTAAAAATACCCTTTCAACTACAAGTGCACATGTCGGCAAGTAATATACTATGTGTACTAATGCAAACATCCAAAGCAAGACCAAAGATCCACTTTAACTTTAAGGTCTAATTATAAGGAGAAGGGTCAAAGAGTCCAAGGATGCAATTAGAGCATTTATTCAACAAGGAATTACCATCAAGCCCAATATCCATTGCAAGAATTTGAAGGATCATTTACAAGTCAAAACAAAGCCCTTTATACCTTAATTGCATGGAAAAAAACCTTAAGAAGAAGGCTATTAGTAAAAAAAAAGGTCAATTGAAGAAAGAAAGGCAATGGGCAGAAAGAGAAGGAAACGCAAGACCAAAACGCATAGCAGTGCATTGAGGAACCAAGTTTGGGCAAAATGCAATAGAGATGCATGGCTTCATGACACATTCATGTGTCGAGGTAGACTTTGCTAAATTGGGATCACAAAATGCACAACCATACACCTTGGTCGTGCATTTCAAGGATGTTATGTTTTACCTATTTTATTAAGCAAATTTTGAGTTGTTTCTTTCCTATTTACCTAGAATTATTATCTAAAGTGTGTCTCCTATTTTGATAAAACTTTGTTTAGGAATTTAAACTTTTCAATGTAGGAAAATTTACTTTGTAAGGGTATTTAAATCCCCATACTCAACCATCAATGATAGATGATTATTCCTTTTGGCTTAAAGCTATTTATGAGATTGATTCTCTTATTAAGTCCTTGAAAGGACTTCGGGAGATTGTTTAGTGAGTGCTTGATAATTTTATAAACTTATTTAATCTAAGACTTAAATTACATAGTTAATTTAAGTTTAAGATTAACAACACTTAAATCTTTATAACTTAGGTTGCTGGAAATAAGTTTTCTAGAGATCTAGTTGGGATTTAAGAATTTATCTTATTTGGTTTTTGAATTAAAGCTTGGGCCTTGTGTTCAATATACGAGCAAGGACTTAAATCACCCTCATTCATATCATTTCGTATCAAAGCCAAGGTTAAATTCAAGATCAAAAGCTATTTTTCTTCATTATTCCTCTTACTTTTTGTGAATTGCATCATCCATTCTTCTTCTTCTTCTTCTTCCATTTCTCTTCTCCACTTGGCTACAACTTCATTCTTGCATTCCAATTCATTTCTTTTCATTATTTCTTCATCCATTAGTCTTGTTTCATCATCTTAAAGAACATAGTTGAAAAACATATTTAAATTCCATCAAAATTACATCCTTTTGCAAAATTTCCTTAATTAAGGAACTTTGCAAAATCTTTAATTTTATGTTTTTCATCCATATTAATTTGTGTTTCTTCATTAATTAACCTTTCTTGTGTCCTTAATTGCATATTAAAATTTTTTTATTCAAGGAATTTCTTGAAATTTGAAAGTTGCCAAAATTCCCTTAAATTAAAAAAAACTTGATTCTAGCTTGTTTCTTGCAAATTCTTTGCCTTTTTTTTTATTCCAATTTGTTTCTATTTATTAATAATAATCTTTTTGGTGTTTCTTGGTGTCTAGAGCCGAAAACTAATTCAAAATTCAAAGGGGCAAAATTATTAAAATACCCTTATAAGTGTTAAATTCAACTTCCTTGTGTTCTTTTGTGTTTTTGAGTTATTGTTTTTGTTGCTTACAATTATAAGTTTATTTTAGCTTTAAAAGTCAAAAAAAGAAAAAGAGAAGAAAAAAAATAAAAAGGAATGAAAAGAAGCTTAGGATTGCAAAGGTATTATTTAAAGCCAAGTTTTGAAAATCTTTTTTTTTTTCCAATTCAGCCTAGGCTTATTTCTTACTATATCATTGAGTTCAAAACACTAATTTTCAGCTTCAAATTCCTTTTAAATTTTGATATTGAGATTTTGTTTTTAGAAATTTATTTTTGCAACCAATTGTGTTCTTTTCAATTTTTTTATTTTCAAAGTGTTTTAAGAGTTAATTTATATTTGTTTGTGATTTGTTTAAGCTTCACTTAGTATAAAGTAACTTAGTCCTCAAAGAACTTAAAGAAAAGAATCGTAAGAGGTAAAATGAAAGAGTGGTGAGCTCATAAGAGGATAAAAGCTAATTTTAGCTAAACACGAAAGTGAGTCATATTAATTGAGTGCAAACACGTAAGGGAGTGTTTTGTGAGGATTTCTATTATTATTTTCTAACCATGGTAGATTTGAAGGAAGTTAAAAGAGATATTGAATTGAATTTTGTTCCTTAAAAGCTTAAGTGATTCCATACAAAAGGTGGAAAGGGACATGCATGCAAAGATGGGGCAATTGATGGATAAGGTGGAAAAGAGAAAAGTTAGCCAACAAACTAATGCTTCCAATTCCAACACAACCCATACCAATCAAAGGCAACCAAGGCATGGGTGAGTTATGTATAATGTGGAGGATGGTGACGCCATAGAAAATTTTCCCAGAGATCTAGCAAGTAAGATAGTAATCTTAGTTGCATCAAGATGAAGATTCCTACTTTTAATGGTAAGAGTGATCTTGAAGCTCATCAAGATGAAGATTCCTACTTTTAATGGTAAGAATGATCTTAAAGCTCACTTATCATAGGCAAAGAAGGTAGAATTTATGTTTGATTGTCATAATTATAGTGAGAAAAAGAAAGTTAAACTTATTATTATTGAGTTCATAGATTATGCTCTTGTAGGGTGAGATCAAATTTTGTATTCTAGGAAAATATATAAGGATGATCATATTTATACTTGGGGAGAGATGAAAAGGGTTATGAGAAAGAGATTTGTACTTAGCCATTACTATAGGGATTTGTACAACAAATTGCAAAGGCATGTATAAGATGCTAGAAGTGTGGAAGAGTATTATCATGAGCTTGAGGTGACCATGATTAGGGTCAAAATTGAAGGGTCCATGAAACAAACATTGATAAGGTTTCTTAGTGGGCTCAACAAAGACATTGCATATCAAGTGGAATTGTGCCTCTACAATGATTTGGATGCTTAATGCCATCTAGCCCTTAAGATAGAAAAGCAACAAAGGGGTAAGCCTTCGAGGCCCAATTTCTCTTCTTCTTTTGGTATTAATAAATTTAAAGTTGGTGATAGGCCAAACAACCTAAAAAGGAAGGAAGGAAGCCTAATTATCTAACCAAGATCAAACCTTTAAAGCCCAATAAAGTAAGCTCCATAATGTGTTTCAAGTGCCAAGGTAGAGGACATGGGGCACGTGAATGTCCCAATAAAAGAACCATGGTGATAAGAGATGGTGTAATTACAAGTGAAGATAAGTATCGACTCTAAGATGCCTCTATTAGATGATAGTAGTGATATGGATAACTTTGTAGCCCCAATGAGGTAATAAGCAAAGAAATTTTTATGACTATATGTTCTTTAAATGCCATACTAAAAATGATCAAGAGCAAACGGAGAATATTTGTCATGCTAGGATCATGTTAGATGTTCTTTAAATGCCCATATTAAAAATGATCAAGAGCAAAGGAAAAATATTTTTCATGTTAGGTGTAGAATTAATGGCAACTTATGTCTTGTTATAATTGATGGTGGTAGTTGTACTAATGCGACTAACACTTATCTTATTGAAAAGATGGGATTGCCAACTTTGAAACATCTTGAACTTTACCACTTGCAATGGTTAAATGAGTCTGAGGAAATTAAGGTGACCAAGCAAATTAGGATTGCATTTATAATGGGTAAATATAAAGATGAGGTTTTATGTGATGTTATACCTATGCAAGCTAGTCACATGCTTTTAAGGCGTCCATGACAATTTGATAGAATGGCTAAACATGATAGGTTTACCAATGTGTATGAGTTTGTTTTAGGGGTAAACGCATTGTATTATCTTCTTTATCAATTTCTCAAATCTATGAAGATACAAAAATCTTAAGAGAGAGAAAATGTGTGTAAATAAGAAAAAGAAAAATTGGCATAACAAAAGGAAAGTAGTGAAAAATCTAAAGAGGGGCATGAGATTAGAATGGAAAAAGGATAGCAAAGAGGGAATGTCCATGAAAAGAGTGAGGGGCATGCAAAATGAAAGGGTGTGAAAGGAGTTATATTTACAAAAGAGAGGGATGTAAGGAAAACCTTGCTAGCCAAAACACCCATGGTTATGCTTTTATATTAAGATTTAAAACTAACATATTTTTCTTTTAATGATGATCTAACCAATTTTCTTCCTCGTGGTTTTGTTTCTGTATTGCATGATTTTTCAGATTTGTTTCTCGAAGATATGCCTAAAGGATTACCATCCTTAAATGGTATTGAACATTAAATTGATTTCATTTTAAGCTCTTTAACTCCTAATAGACCAATCTATAAAAGCAATCTTAATGAGATAAAGGAATTTCAAAGGCATGTAGAAGAGCTAATGGAAAAAGTCTGTAAGCGAAAGTATAAGTCCTTATGTGGTTCCTATTTTATTAATACCTAAAAAGGATGGGTCTTGGCGTATGTGTGTTGATTGTAAGGGTATCAATAAAACAACCATTAAGTATAAGCATCCAATTCCTAAGTAAGATGACATGTTAGATGAGTTGCATAGTGCATGCATGTTTTCAAAAATATATTTAAAAAGTGGTTATCATCAAATTAGAATATGTGAAGGGGATCAATGGAATACTACATTCAAAGCTAAATATGGTTTGTATGAATGGTTATTTACATCTTTTAGACTAACTAATGGCCCTAGCACTTTTATGAGATTGATTAACCATATCTTGCGTGCATACTTAGGAAAATTTATAGTTGTTTATTTTGATGATATTCTTGTTTATTATAGATCTCTAAATGAGCATATAGAATATGTTAGGGTTATTTTTGATGATTTGTGTAAAGAAGGTTGTATGTTAACTTTTAAAAGAGTTCTTTTTGCACTAGTAAGCATGTTTCCTTAGGATTTGTGGTAAGTAAGGATGGAATAGAAGTTGACTAAGAAAATGTAAGTGCAATTCAATGATGGCTGAAACCTATAAACATAAGTGAGGTAAGATTTTTCCATGGTTTAGCTAGTTTTATAGAAGATTTATGAAATATTTTAGCACAATTATGGCAACCTTAACTGAAATTATAAAGAAAAGTGTCAGTTTTCAATGGGGGATGTGCAACAAATGGCTTTTGATTTGTTGAAATTCAAATTAACTAATACATAATTATTAGCTTTGCCTAACTTTGTTAACACTTTTGAGATTGAATGTGATGCTTTAGGATTGGGCTTTGGAGCTATTTTGATGGAAGAAGGAATGCTCATTGCTTATTTTAATGAGATGGCTAATGGACCTACACTCAAGTATCCAACTTATGATAAGGAGATGTGTGCATTAGTTAAGGTTTTGTAAATGTTACAACTCTATCTTTGTCCTAAAGAGCTTATTATTCACACAGATCATGAGTCTCTAAAATACCTTAAAAGATAACAAAAATTCAATAAAAGACATGTTAAATGAAGTGAGTTCATTAAATCTTTTCGATATGTCATAAGTTATAAACAAGATAAGGATAAAATAGCAGTCGATGCACTATCTCGAAGGTATATTCTTCTTTATCTTCTATACTCTAAATTGCTTGAATTTGAGTATGTTAAATATTTGTATATTGATGATGTTGATTTCGGCTTATACTATAAAAATTGTGAGAAAAATGCTCTCTTTTAGACTTTAAATTGCTTAGATTTTAGTATGTTAAAGATTTGTATATTGATTATGTTAATTTTGGCTTATAATATAAAAATTGTTAGAAAACTACTTTTGAGAAGTATTTTAAGCATGATGGGTTTCTATTTTGAGATAATAAGCTTAGTGTGCCTAAATATTCTTTGCATGAACTTTTGGTTAGGGAAGCCCATGGGGGAGGGCTAACGGGACACTTTGGTGTGCAAAAGACTTTAGATATATTGCATGAACACTTCTATTGGCCTAATATGTTAATTGATGTGCAAAGAATTTGTGATAGATATGTTCCATTTAAGCAAGCTAAGTTTAAGTCTAAACCACATTGATTAAATGTGCCTTTACTATACGTAGTATGCCTTTGATTGATATATCTATAGATGTTGTTTTAGGGTTACTTAGGTCTAAACAAGGTAACTATTCCTTTTTTTTTTTTTGTTATGGATAGATTTCTAAAATGACACATTGTATTGCATGCAATAAAACCAATTGCAAATTTGTTTTTCAAAAAGATTGTGAGGTTACATGGTATGCCTAGAACTATTGTTAGTGCTAGGGATACAAAGTTTTTTAGCTTCTGTTGAAAGTATTGTGGGGCAAATTGGGACAAAATTATTATTTTCTACTTTATGCTGCCCACAAACTGATGGTTAAATTGAGGATGTAAATAAGACTTTAGGACAACTTTGAGAGTTTTGATAAAAAAGAATTTGAAGTCTTGGGAAGAATGTTTGCCACATATATAATTTGCATATAATAGAAGTGTGCATTCTTCTACGCATTATTGCCATTTTGACATTGTTTATTAGTTTATACCATTGAGTCTTTTGGATTTATCTCCTATTCCTTTTAATTTGCATGTGGAATTGAAAGGTAAAAATTTGAATTTGTTAAACAAATGCATGAGAAAGTTCATTTGAATATTGAAAAGAGGAATAATCAAATTGCTAAGAACACAAATAAGGGTAGAGTCAAAGTTGTAACTAAATCGGGAGATTAGGTTTGGGTACACTTTAAGAAATAGAGGTTTTCTAATCTTAGGAAAAGTAAACTTAACCCCAAAGGAGATAGACCTTTCCAAGTTTTAGAGAGGGTTAATGATAATGCATACAAGACATACCTGCCTAGTGATTATAGTGTTAGTGTTACTTTTAATGTTATTGATTTATCTCCTTTTGACTTTGATGAAGATATTGATTTGAGGATGAATCCTCTTGAGGAAGGAGGGAATGATGCAAACATCTAAGGCAAGACTAATGATCCACTTCAACTTCATGGTCCAATTACAAGGGGAAGAGTCAAGAAGTTTAAGGATGCAATTGGAGCATTTATATAACAAGGAATTACAATTGGATTAGCGCAAGATCGATTGCAAGGAATTGGAGGATCTTCTTCAATCTAAAATGAAGCCCTTTATGCCTTAATTACATGGAAAAAACCTCAAGAATAAGGTTGAATCAAAGGAAGTTAAATTGAAGAAAGAGAGGCAATGGGCAAAAAGGGAAGGACATGCACGACCAAAACGCATAGTCGTGTGTTAAGGAACTAAGTTCAAGTAGAATGCAAGGGAGACACATGAATTTGTGACACAACCATGCATCAAACGTTTGCTAAATTGGGATCAAAGAAATGCATGGTCATGTGCCTTAGCCATGCACTTTTAGAATATTATGTTTTACCTATTTTATTAAGTGAATTTTGAGTTGTTTCTTTCTTATTTAGCTATAATTCCTATCTATAGTGTATCTCCTATTTAGATAAAACTTTGTTTAGGAATTAAAACTTTTCTATGTAGGAAACTTCACTTTATAAGTGTATTTAAACCCCTATTTTCAACCATCAATAATAGATGATTATTCCTTTTAGCTTAAAGTTATTTGTGAGATTAATTATCTTCTTAAGTTCTTGAAAGGACTTGGTGAGATTCTTGAGTGAGTGCTTGATAATTTCACAAACTTGTTTAATCTAGATCTTAAATTTCTTAATTAATTTAAGGTTGAGAATAACACAAGAACTAGTTAGGATTTAAGAATTAATCTTGTTTTGATCATTGAATTAAAACTTGGGACTTGTGTTCAACATATAGGCAAGAATTTTAATCACCCTCAATTCATATTAAGTATGGATATTATTCCCATAAGGATCGAGTTTAAGTATTAAGTATTTTGTATCTTATATTATTTAGAGAACCAAGGCAAACAAATAATTGTAACTAAAAGAAAGAACATAAAATAATTAACAATGCAATAATATGGAAACAATCAATGGATCTCTTGATAGTCAGTTCATAGAATTAAGCATGAGCAATGATTAGTCAATTAATAATGATAAGCACTCAATAATTGCTAACACAAAGAATGAATGAAAACCCAAAAGGAATTGAATTAGGAAATGCAAAACTTATCACATAAGATCCATCTATAACCTTAGCCTTTAGGGTTTTAGCTTATGAAATAGAAAAGAGAAGAAGAGAAAATAATCAAATTAATTACAATAAAAGTCGTAGACTCTTAAATCACTTTGATTGGATGCATATTCTTCCTCAAAGTTTCTTGCCTCTTCTCCTTGAATTTTTTTTATTTGTTGATTACTCTCTTTCTCTAACTTTTGTTGTCTCTTTATATGCCTAATTCTTTATAACTTTCTTTTTAAATGCTACCCATGAGGTATCTTCAAAGTAGAAAGCTTAAAGGATCCCTAAAGGAAAACTTAGAGGGGAATAAAAATCTTGCTTTTGACTTTTGGAAGAGCACGACCATGGGCATGGCCATGCTAGCCTGCAATTGGTTTATAGCAAAAAGGATATGGCCCTTGCATCAAGAACATGTCATGGTCCAAAATCTCTATTCTTCTAGCACACAACCATTACATGGTTGTGTCACAATGAGATCTCTTTAGCTCTTTCTCTTTGAAGGATGGCATAACTATGTCTTGGGAGTCATGGTTGTGTGTTAGCTTGACTTTTCTTAACTCCTTATGGAGTACAACCATGTACATGGCCATGTGTCTTCACTTTTTCTTCCTTTGTTTTTCTTTCTTTCATTTTTTGCCTACAAACACGAAATACCCTTCATAATGTTCAATAATAGGGAAAATTAAACCATTGTTTCTTGAATTTAGCAGGAAATAACTTGTTAAATATGTGAATTATGATACTAAACAAATCATGAAATTCCAAAGTGGTCAATTGTAAACTTCTATAATGGATTATTTGGGCACATTAAAATCACAATAAATGTTACTGGTAAAGAATCTTTATCGGATAAGTCTACAGATGTTGCTCGCGATCTTATAGAGATCTTAGCAAATAACAACTACAAACTAAGTGAGAGGATCACACTAAGAAGAGTTGTTGAAATTCATAATGTGAATGCATTCGAGGCATTGTAAGCTTAGGTATCTATAATTAAATGCCATAAATATAATGTAGTTTTCTCACCTTTATTACAAATGGTATGCAAAATATGTAAAGAGAATCACTATAAGAGCATTGATTGCCAAATGGAAAATTTGTTTGCATAAGAGCAAGTCAATTTTGTGGGTAATTTCAACTGCAAAACCAATAATCCTTACTCTAATACCTATAATCTAGGTTGGCCAAACCACCCTAACTTTTCTAGGTATAATAACAATTCTTTAAACTTCAACCCTTAAGATCCCTCTAGTTTTTATGAGCCACCTAACTACCAACTATAAAAACAAAAGTCTAACTTAGATAGGCTTATGGAAAAATTTATTGCCAACGTTGAGGCTAATCCAGATCACCAATATGAGATGATAAGGAAGCTAGATGTAAAGTTTGATTTAGTTACCAAGAAACATTCCTCTTCCATTCATAACCTTGAGGTCTAAGTAGGACAAATAGGCAATGTTTTAAGCTCTAAATCTCATGAGACCCTTTTAGCACCTCTGAAACTAATCCTAAGGACCAAGTGAAAACTATCACATTAATGAGTGGCAAGGAGATCAATCCAAAGGTAAGAGAAAAGAAGAATGATAAGATTAATGAAACAAAGACCAATAGACCAAACAAAAGAACAACCATAGTTTAAGTCTTATGTACCTCATATTTCTTTCCCTTAAAGGTTGAAAAACATATGGTAGACAAGTAATTTGCAAAATTTTTAGACATGCTTAAGAAGATTTAAGTCAGCATACCTTTTATAGAAGCTCCCTCTCAAATGCCTAAGTAGGCCAAATTCATGAAGGAGGTATTATCTAAGAAGATGGTAATATATAATTGTGAACGAGTCACGCTTATTGAAGAATGTAGTCCAATCCTATTGAAAAAATTACCACCTAAGTTGGGAGACTCTAAGAGTTTTTTTATGCCTTGTGATATTGGTCATCTTATATTTAATAAAGCTCTATCTAATTTGGGATCTCATATTAAAATAATGTTATTATATTTATTTCAAAACTTAGGCATTAAGTAGATGGGACCAACACTTATATCTTTATAACTCGTTAATCATTAATTAAATATCCAAAAAGGGATTATAGAGGACATGCTAATCAAGGTAGTTATATTCATTATTCATATTAATTTTGTAGTTTTAGATATAGAAGAAGATAGAGAGGTTCCCTTCCTATTGGAAGACCCTTCTTTTATACCAATAATGCATTAGTGGATGTTTAAGATGGAACCTTAACTTTGCAAGTTGGTTGCAAAGAAATGCATTTATATGTTCTAAATAATCAAACAGCCTATAGAGAAAGAAAGATGTTCAAGGATTTACATCATAAAAGAGTATGCCAAAAAGGCATTTTAAGAAAAGGAGAAAGTTAGAATAAATTGCAATTAATAGAATTGAATAAAGTTTTATAGATAGCAAATATGAGGTAACTATTACTATTTACACCCTTGAGATACATAACACCCTTCTTCTTTTTCCTTTTTACCTACTCCTTCTATTTTGAAACCTCCTCAATTAGAGCTTAAACCTTCACCTTCTTATCTTAGATATGTATTTTTAGGAAAAAAAAATTAATACTTTTCTTGTTATAATCTTCAATGAATTAAACTAATAGGAAGAAAAGTTGTTAAAAGTGTTGAGGAATAGAATTAATTCTTCAAATTAGATCATTATTAATATAAGAGGTATTAGTCCTATGCTTTGCATGCATAACATATTGATGGAAGATAATCATAAACTTGTAGTAGAACACTAAAGAAGACTTAACCCTAATATAAAAGAGGTAGTAAGGAAGGAAGTAGTCAAACAATTAGTGCGAGGATAATATGCTCTGTAACATCCTCAACCTAAATCATATGCATTTTAATTATATTATATTTAAAAATATGCATTGGATAAATGATTTTTTTAGACATGTGAATTGGAGAAATGCAATGATGACACTTGCACCCTTACATTTAGGGCACTTGAACATATACGTAATGTTTGGATAGTTGCATGGAAAATTATCTTATGTTGTGTGCATGTTATAGTATCATAAATAATGGTGTTTTAGAGCTTAATTAAAAGTATAAGGAGCATCTATGGAGTAGGAGATGGATGAAGGTGCTTAAGGAGTGAAGAAGAGGGACTAAAAGAGGAAAAGTGAACTTCCAACCAATGGAAATGAAACACCATGATTTTTTCTTATTATAATAAGTTTACATATGACATTTAGGGTCAGATTATTGAGGAAAAACCATGAGTTATACCAGAAGAAAGAGAGAGCTAAGGAAGAAAGAAAGAAAGGAAAAAGAAGAAGAAGAAGGAGAGGGAGAAAAGTGAGCTGCCTTGGGAAAGAGTCCTAAGATTTTCTAATTATGGGATAATAGGTGAGTTAATTTATCTTCTTCTCAATTGAAATTAACCTCTCATGACATGTTAATTATGCATGGTTAGTGAGAATTATGGAGTAATTGAGGTAGAGCTCTTGGATGGAAGTTGTAATCCAAAAGAACAAGAGTTGGTTATGTTGGTTTTACTATTAGAGCAGAATTTTGCACCCACAATTTCATAACCTAGAAGAGGAATTAGGGAAAGTTCAAAATATGAAAGTTGTAGCTTTATGTCTCATATAAATGCTTGTGAAACAGTTTTGCTTGATTTTGTATGTGTGAGGCGATATGACTCCTTCAGTAGGGCTGGGTCACATACGAACCTAGATGATCTCAGTCTTTCATTTTCTTATATTTTGATGGCCTTATATTCTGATTTTGACAAAGTTAAAAAAAAATGAAAATTATAGCTTTATATCCCCTTTAAATAACTATAAATCAGTTTTGTTTGATTTGCTGTGTGGAAAGAGATATGACTCATTGATTGGGACTGACCCTGTACTGTGATGAAAACTCACATTTCTTTTAATTCTATTTTCCAAGAATTTGATGGCCATAGATTTAGAATTTGATGACTGTCTAAAATTAAAAGTTGTATATTTATGTCTGATCTACATGCCTGTGAAATATTATTACCAAATCCAGTATGGTTGTTGAGATATTGTCCCTTCATCATGACTATTTGTCAACATGTTACAAACCTACTCACCCTGAGATTTGATCCTTTGTTTTGTGACTTTATAAACTGAATTAGACAATGAGTAAAACATAAAAAATGCTCCTTTATATGTTTTGTAATTGGTGGTAGATAATTATTACAAAAAGATTGGTCCAATTTGAGATACACCTAAGAATGTAAGACCTAGTCAGACTGAGATGACATTGCAATAAGGCAAAATTCAAAAATTCACAACATTTTTTATGTGTCTGATATTGGCTTGAAATTTGAATATGTTGTATCATTATGTGTCCAGTTTATTCAAAAAAAAAAAAAAGAATCAAGTAATTTTTATGAGTATATCTAGAGTTATTGTTGTAAGAGTATAGCAAGATCAGGCTGCCATATAAGAAAAATATGTATAAATACTAGATCCACTTGCATGAATTATACCATAGTTGCATAACAAGATGAAAATCTTACTTTATCATTATGAATTGATTTGGTGTATTGAAATAGGTCCTCGAGGCATTGAGGATAATAGTGGGAATAAGTTGGGACTATCTACGGCTAAATAAGCTTGAAGGAGGAGGTAAGTAAATAGCTAATGATACTATATGTATAATTGGTTAAATACCATGAACTTATACTCAATGGAATGAAATGTTGTTTAATGTGATGATATTGTGGAATACATAGATGAAAAATTGTTATACTCTTGATTTATTTATTTTCATGAGATGTTGCTAATATTTGATAGCATGTGTGGCGATAACATTTGATAGCCTGTGTGGCGATAATATTTGATAACTTGTGTGGCGATAACATTTGATAGCTTATATAGCGATAACATTTGATAGCTTGTGTGGCGATAACATTTGATAGTTTGTGTGGCAATAACATTTGCTAGCCTGTGTGGCAATAACATTTGATAGCCTATATGGCAGTAACATTTGATAGCTTGTATGGCAATAACATTCGATAGCATGTATGACAATGAGATCTATAGCCTATGTGGCAACAACCTGTGTGGCAATAATATTTGATAGACTATGTGACATTTAAGAGTACAAACTCTTTATTTCGTGCATGGATATGATGATGAGTTATTAATATTTAAATGTTTGTTATGTTATTTGAGATTGAAGTATTGTTAGGCATTTACTTACTAAGTATATAAACTTACTCTTTTGCATTAAATTTTCTTTCAGGAAGAGTAGACTAAAGATTGCATCCAATATACATTTTGAAGTTGTTGTCTAGCAGTGTAATAGAGGTTGGGCCAGTATGCAGTCAATTAGTATTTAGTTTGTTTGTCCATGTATGTTTTGCTGTAAATAGTTACTATATG
>CATIWR010068819.1:0-42055 GCA_949677035.1 Omphalea diandra
CATGTTACATGGGAATACAGGCCAAGTAAGAATTAAATGCTCTTAACAATTACTTGGCATATCATTTGTGAATAAGCACTTGCATATGGAACTAAAAAGGGCATTGTGATCGACTTGTCAAACACTTGCAAATTACAGGAAGATGGACCAATAGGTCTCAAATCATATGTTACATGAATCACATGAATATCCCGGGAGCAATGTTTGCCTTACTCGATCATGACAAAAACAAAGTTGTTGCATTTGCACTTGCATAGTCAATTGTTATACTTGCAATGTATCTTGATGATATTTGATTATGGATTATGCCATGAGGATTTGATTATTGTTTTTATTCACTGAGTTGCGACTCACCAAATCGCAATTATTATTCAGATACTGAAGCATAGAGTTTGGACATTTTGGTGCATAAAGTCTTGCATAAAGACACATAAAACACAGGTCGTCGACTGAATTGTAAGTCTCTCTCCTTGCATCATGTACATACAATTGATAGGAACTAGTTATGGCCACTAGTCCTAAAATTAGTTAACACATGTATAAATTAAATACATATGGGATTATATATGTATGATGAATAAACCTTGATGTGTATGCATTTTCAAATTTGAAATGCCATGATTTGCAACTGAAGACGATAGTTACAGTTAGTGGTATCGGAGCAAATATGAATACAGTTGTTACAGGTCGTATGGCGCATTATGTTGGTTGTACAACCTAAGGTTATAGGGATGAGATTTTAAAATGTTATACTAGCTAGGATTTATTACTTGGTTATACAACCAAATATATGAATGTACAACTAAGTAAGATGGTTGTACTACCATTTAAACCATAGTTTGCAAGTTTGGTCTTTTGGCCTTAATAAGCTTGAGCTCGATTTAGGGCTTGATCGAAGGCTTCCCTTTTGCATTTTGGGGAATAACTTCAATAGTTTTCACCATCGGGCTTACATCTTGAGGGCCCAAAACTTGATGCTCATAGTGGTAAGATAAATGAGAACCATTAATACCTCTATACTTCTTCTCATCTATAGGCCTACTCGATTCATCTTTATCAAGCTTAATTGATGAATTCATTAGTGTCTTTGTTGTCTTGCATCCATACATTCAAAATTTCTTAAGTAGTTCCTTTGTGTACTTAGATTATTTGTTAAAGATGCCCTTTTTGTGTTGTTTGATTTATAGACTAAGGACGAACTTGAGCTCTTCCATTATACTTATTTCAAATTCCTTAGTCATACACTTAGCAAAATCTTCACAAAGAGATTCATTAACATCACTAAAGATTGTGTTGTCAACATCAATCTGAACAATGAGTGTATCATTCTTATGTTTTTTTAAAAATAATGTAGTATTAACCTTGCCTTTTTTAAAATCATTTTTCAAAAGAAATGAACTAAGTCTTTCATACCAAGCTCTTGGAGCTTGTTTCAATACATGCAATAATTTAGTTTGAAAGCATGGTTTGGTAAACCTTGAGATTCAAAACCTTGAGGATTTCAACATAAACTTCCTCCTCAATAAAACCATTTAAAAATATCCATTGAAACAGTTTGAAATTTGTGTGATACGCATATGCAAGAAGAATCCTAATTGCCTCTAATCTTGCTACAAGAGCAAAGTTTTCATTATAATTAATGCATTCCCCTTGGTTGTATTCTTTAGCAACCAATCTAGCCTTATTCTTAATAATGGACCCTACTCATCTAACTTATTATGATACATCCACTTAAATCTCATAATCGGGTGCTTCTTAGGTATTGGAACAAGCTCCCAAACTTTATTTCTCCAAAATTGGTTAAGCTCTTATTGTATAACAATCACCTAACAAACATCATGAAAAGTCTCATAAATTGATTTTTGCTCAATTTGAGAAACAAAAGCAAGATTAATATCTAAGGTATTAAGTTGAACACTAATACTTACACCTTTTAGGTCTCCCAAATTCTGAGTTCCTTTGGATAGTTCTTGGAGAACCTTCAATTCTTATGTAGCTCTTGAGATTAGTCCACCACTTTGTTGTGGTTGTGCTTGCTCAATCTCTTAAGGCAATTCATTTTCTTTAGTTTCCATTTTAATTTCCTTTAGAGTTAGAATAAGTTCTAGCTTCTCAAATTCACCTATAAGATCATTAGCAAGAGAACTTTTAATAAGATCAAGTTTACTAAGATTCATCAAAATCAACATGCATAAACTCTTCAACCGTGATAAAATTTTTGTTAGACACCCAATAAGTTTTGTTAGTAGTGGAATAGCCTAAGAAAATGGCTTCATTGATTTTGGAGATAAATTTCCCAAGGTTATATGTGGTATTTAAAGTGTAGCATTTACACCCAATACTCTAAGGTATGAAATGTTGGACTTTATTCCATTGCATAACTCATAAGAGGTTTTATTTAAAATTGGTCTTTTAAAAACTCTATTTGTAATGTAATAAGGAGTGTTGATAGCTTCAGCATATAATGATTGAGAAAATGAATACTCATTGAGCATAGTTATAGCCATCTCTACTAATATTCTATTTTACTGTATTTGGTTGCAGTGTTCTATGAGCTGAAAATTTGTGAGAAATACCATTTTCCAAATAATAGTTTCTAAAAAGTTCATTTTGAAATTTTTTTCCATGGCCACTTCTAATGTTAGAAATAAAGTAACCCTTGACCATTTGAACCCTTTTTGCTAAACTCTTAAAACCATCAAATGCATCACTTTTATAAGTTACGAACCTAACCTAATTAAACCTTGAGTAATCATTAATAAAGATAAATGCATAGTGTTTTCTGCCAAACTAGAATTTCTAATAGGTCCAACGAAGTCCATATGGATGAATTGAAGTGGTTTAGAATTACTTACAATATTTTTGAATTTGAAGAAAGTTCAGTGTTGCTTTTGTATTTGACAAGGTTCACATGTCTTATTCTTGATGAACTTTAGCTTTGGAAGACCTTTCACTAGTTCTCATTTTGTGAGATTTTGGAGAAGCTCCATGCTAACATGCCCAAGTCTTTTATGCTAAAGGCATGACTCATTGCTTATGGAAACAAGACACTTAAAAGATTAGTTAGCTAAATTCTCTAAGTTAATTATATAGGTATTAAAAGATTAGTTAGCTAAATTCTCTAAGTTAATTATATAGGTATTTCTTTGCCCTTCACCCTTAAAGACTACATTGTCATCGACGAAGGTAGTGATAATGCATTCTCTAAGGTTAAAGGTGACTATATTACATTTATCACATAATTGACTTACATTTAATAAGTTATGTTTTAAACCATTAATAAGAAGAAAATTATTAATAATGAGGCAACCCTTCTTATCAACAACACTAGTGCCAATTACCTTACCCTTAGCTTTGTTTTCAAATGTGACATTTCCACCATCCTTTTCTTTGATGGATATGAATAGCTTTCTATTTCTAGTCATGTCCTTTGAGCATCCATTATTCATATGCTAATCATTATCATCCTTGGTGGAATCAAAGCATTCCTACAAAATAAAATAAACCCATCTTTGTATAGATACTTAAGTATACTTGTGTCCGAGGGGGTTAGGCTTAAAAGAATCCTCAAATTTGAGGTGAGCCTTCCTAATATAACAAAACATATTAATGTGATCATATCTCAAGCAATAATGACATTGAAGTCTAGAATTGTTAGTCTTCATCCAATTAACCATTTCGGTATGAGTAGGGAGTCTTCTCATACCATTTTAATGATAATGCATGCAACAAAAAGTGTGGTGAAGAGTAGGAGGTGTGCATTTTTTTGCATACCTCTTATTATATGTGAATACATGGTTAGCATTTTGAGGCTTATCTTTACAGCTTTGAGGTGCCTTTCCCTTACCTTTTGACATGGTAGGCTCAGTACTAGGAGCTATTCTCTTTCAACCACCTTTATATTATAAGTTTGAGGTGTAGAAGCATTGATAAAGATAAGAGGAGAAGAAGCAGATGAAGAGGCTTCATCAAAGCTAGAGCCATGTCTTACTATAGGTGACCTTTGAGATATAATTAATGTATTTAAGGCCTTTTTTCCCCTTGTGAAATTTAAAGATGGAGTTTCTCAACTCAATAACTTCATTTTTTAAAAGAATAATTTTCTTTTGTTAAGGAATCTTGATAAGACATTTTTAAAAGTTGTTCCAAAGATTATTTAAGTTCTTCATTAAAAGTCCTCAAGTTAGAAATAATCTCATTTAAACTTTTAAAATCCTCCTCAAGTTTTATAAAATTTCATTTTAGATTCATATTTATTGCATCTCAAAGTCATAGCTTCAACAAGCTCATCATCCTCATCTTTAAAAATATTGAGCACATCCATGAAATAGATGCACTCATAATAGGATTTCCTTATGTTTGAGAGACAATTTCAAAGAGTTTTGTTAGAGTAGAATAAGCCTCCTCCTCTCCATCTAATGAGAGGGGTATTTACATAGAAGAATTGGTATAACTAATTAGAGGGGTATTTATAAAGAAGAATTAGTGCAACTAAGCATAATGCCTTTAATTACCCAATCCTACCTTTTTTCCCACTCTTTAAAAGAGAGGGTAAAAAAATTCTAAAGATTAAGGTTTGAAAGTTATCTATGTAGCCATGGGGATGTCTGTATAGACATATAGATGTCTATAGACACATTGGGTTGGTTCTAGGATCCTTTAAGGTTTAATGGCCCTTTATTCTAAATGCTTCTTATTTTTATACTTTAGTTGGTTGTTTCCATAACCCTCTAAAGATATTTACAACCCTCTTTAATTGGTTGTATAAACTTTTATTCTATTACCCTAAGTGCTCTTAGGGTTTGGTATAATGAAAAGTATATTTGATTCAAGACTTCTCCTAAGCTTTTGCCACTTTTATTAGGCATTACTTTCTCTATTCTTTAGGAAAAAATTCAAGTGGTTTCTTATAATTGGGCTTGCATTCTAAGGACCCAAAAATATCATCCTTACAGTTTACCCCTACTTTATGAGACTTAAAAATCTTATTTGAGAAATGCCCATTACAAAAGTCATAATGAATCATTATACATAAATGTAAATGTTAGAAAATGATATGTAAAGATGCAATTTCCTTAGCTACTCTTGTAGTAGATACTAAGGTCCATGGCAACCTTCTAGAAAATACCAAGATTATATATTATCTCTTAGTAGGCATCTAACAAATACTTGTGTGTGCATTTATTTCCTTTTTTTTTTTTTTTCTTTCTTCTTAGGAGCTCTATACAAATGAGACCTCATTTGTATAGAAAATTAAAGTAAAATGCAGAGGGTACCAAAAAATTAGATATTGAAGGGGCATTAGTTGTCTTTACAGATAATTGGGTTATCTATATAAATAATACTGGGTTTATATATACCTTTTAGGCAGCTTCAATATATCACTTTCACTTGTTCATCCTTCTTACTTTAACTTTTCTCTTAAGACTTTTAAGCGAATTTTAGAACTGCTAAAATATTATGATTACACCATTGAGTATCACCCAAGAAAGGCAAATGTGGTATTTTCATTTATGATTACTGAAGCTTTGAGCAGGAAATCAAGAAGTAATGTAGCTCATTTATAGGTATTTTCATTATCTTATTTAGTTCAATTACGAACTATGAATATGGAACTAAACATACAAAAGAATAGGGTATTGATTGCCACTTTTCAAGTGAGACCAATGTTGCATGATTGTATTAAAGAAGCATAGGACAAGGATCCAAAGTTACTTAGAATGATTGAAATGGTATAATAGGGAAGATATGGTGATTTAGATATTTGAAAATGATGCCATATTGTTGGGTTCTCATATTTATGTGCCTAATGTTGATAACTTGTAAAGAGAAATCCTAGAAGAAGCATATAATGCTTGATATGCCATGTATCTTGGAATGATGAAAATGTATAATACCCTGCAATCTTATTTTTAGTGGCCTAAAATGTAGAAATATGTAGTAGCCTATATTTCAACATGTTTGACTTATCAGCAGATCAAAACAGAACATCAAGCACCATCTAAAAAATTGAAACCATGGAAAAACCATTGACTTTATATATAGGTTACCTAGAACTTTGAAGAAAATGATGTTATATGGGTGATCATTGATGGACTAACTGAGTCAGCTCACTTTTTGCCTATTCAATGGGGTAGTTCACTTAATCACTTAGTTGAGAAATATGTGGATGAAATTATCAGATTACATGGCATTCCAATGTCTATTGTATCAGATAGAGACCCACGATTTAGATCTTGATTTTGGGTCAGTTTGCAACATGCTTTGGGTGCCAATTTGAGTTTCAATATTGCTTTTCATCCTCAGACAGATGGGTAATCAAAAAGGACAATTCACACACTTGAAGACATGCTTTAAGATGGTGTGATAGAGTTCAAAGGTGCATGGGATGAATATATTGGCTTGATTGAATATGCTTATAATAATTATTATCATAGCAGTATACAAATGGCACCATATGATGCACTATGTGGAAGAAAATATCAAAGTCCCATATATTGGGATCAAGATGGAAGCGTGTTTTAGAAGGGCCAGAACTAGTGCAATACATTGTGGATAAGATAAAGGTAATTAAAAGCAAACTTAAAGCAGCACAAGACAGGTAAAATAGCTATGCAGACCAACACATAAGAAAAATGGAATATGAGGTATTCGAGTTTCACCATGGAAAGGAATAATTCGATTTAGCAATAAGGGGAAATAGAGTCCTCGATACATAAGACCATATGAGTCTTAAAAAGAATCGGTCCATTAGCTTATAGGCTAGCACTGCCACCAGAGATGACTTATATTCATTAGGTATTCCATATGAGTATGATTAGAAATTATCAGTTTGATTCTACGCATATACTTAGTGATCTAACAATAACAATTACATATGATGTAAATTATATTGAAGAACTAGTGAAAATTAATAATTATAAGACAAAAACAGTTACAAATTTGAGAAATCCCTCTTGTTAAAGTATTATAGAGAAACCACTCACATGAAGAGGAGGCTACATGTAAGACTAAAAATAACATAAAATGTCAATATCTACATTTCTTTACAGGTATTGAATTAAAAGGACAAAATTCTTCATAATAATGGAAGAAATATAACATCCTTGTCCATATTCATTTGCGTTCTTACATGAACATATTCATTACATATATAATTTGTAATCCCATATGAACATATCTAATGGATAAATGATCATTTAGATATGTGAATTGGATAAGCACGATGATGACACTTGCACCATTGCATTTGGGACACTTGAACATATATGTAATGTTTCTATAGTTGCATGACAAATTATCTTATGTTGTGTGCATGTTATAGCATCATAAATAATGGTGTTTTATAGCTTATTTCAAAGTATAAGGAGCATATATGGATTAAGAGATGGATGGAGGTAATGAAAGAGTGAAGAAGAGGGACTTAAAGAGGAAAAGTGAACTTCCAACTAATGGAAATGAGATGCCATGATTTTGTCTTATTAGAATCAGTTTACATATTGAATTTTTCATCCTTTAGGTTTAAAATATAGAGTATAAATGTGAGGGACATCAAAAGAAGAGAGAGCTATGGAAGAAATAAAGAAAAGAAGAAGAAGAAAAAGAATAAAAAGAAGGAGAAGGAGAAAAGTGAGTTGCCTAAGAAGGAATCCTAAGCTTTTATGGTTCTAGGAAAATAGGTAAGTTAATTTATCTTCTTTTCATATGAAATTACTCCCTCATGACATGTTAATCATGAATGGCTATTAAGAATTATGGAACAATTTGAGGTATAACTCATGTATGGAATTTGAAGCTTAAAATAAATAGAGCTGATTGTGTTAGTTTTATTGTTAGAGTAGCTTGCTCGCTTTACCCACATTTCCATAACCCATAAGAGAAATTAGAGAAAGTGTAAAACATAAAAGTTGGAGCTTTATGCCCCACATAAGTGCATGTGAAACATTTTTGCTTAATTTGTTGTGTATGAGGAGATATAGCTCTTTCATTAGGGCTGATTCACAATCAACCAAAATCTCTACAGTCTTTATGTTTTCATATATTTTGATAACCTTATGTTTTGATTTATATAAGGTATAAAACATGAAATTTGTAAGTTTATATATATATAGGAACTGGTTTATGGTCACTAGCCTTGAACATTAGTTAACATATATGTACATGAAATACATGTTGGACTGTGTATATATGATGTATAAACCTTTATGCATTTATATTTTTGGACAATAATGCATCGATTTGTAAATGAAAATGGTTGTTACACTTAAAGCTTGTTTCAAACCATATAAGGCCTTAGTCAATTTGAAAACATGGTTAGGAAAAACATGTGATTTAGAACCTGGAGGTTGTTCAACATAAGCATCCTCTTCAATGAAACCATTAAAAAAATGCATTTTTCACATCCATTTGAAAAAGTTTAAAATTCATATGACATGTAAATGCTAAAAGAAATCTAATGGCCTTTAAGCTAGCTACAAGGGCAAAAGTCTCATCATAATCAATGCTTTCCTCTTGATTGTAACCTTTAGTAACTAATCTATTATTATTTCTATTGATGAAACCTTGTTCATCTAACTTGTTCCTAAATACACATTTGTAACCTACAATCTGGTGTTCCTTAGGCCTAATGGCAAGTTTGTAAACTTTATTTCTCTCAAATTGGTTGAGCTCCTCTTACATAACAATCACCCAACTCTCATCATCTAAAGCCTCCTTAATTAACTTTGGCTCAATTTGAGAAACAAAAGTAAGATTATCATCTAAAGCATGTAATTGAGCTCTAGTACTTACTCCTTTAGATGTCTCACTAATGATAAGATCCTTTATGTAATCCTTAAAGTATTTCTAATATTTAGGGAGTTTTTAAGCTTGGTTCTTGTTAGGATTGAGCTAGCTCTTTCTTTTATAGTGGCTCATCATCCTCAAGATCAACCACATTTTCCTTGGGTGTTGAATTTAGCTCTAACTTCTCAAATTCACCTATAAGATCATCAATAAGAAAAGCTTTCTTAAGATCAAATTTGCCAAACTCATTAAATACAATAGTCATAGACTCTTCAATGACTATAACTTTTTGTTAAAGACCTGATAGGCTTTGCTAATGGTTGAATAGCTAAGAAAAATACCCTCATTAATTTTTGAGGTAAATTTATCAAGGTTGTCCTTAGAATTAATAATATAGCATTTGCAACCAAATACTATAAGATATGAAATCTTGGGCTTTCTTCCACTCCTTATCTCAAAAGAAGATTTATTTAGAATGGGTCTTTAAAAAATATAATTTGCAATATAAAATGTGATATTGATGGGTTCATCCCAAAAGTAATTAGGTAAATAATGCTCATTAAGCATAATTTTATCCATCTCAATAAATGTTTAAATTTTTCTTGCTACAACACCATTTATTAGGGTGCTCTAGGAGTAGAAAAGTTATGATAAATCTCATTCTCTAAGCAATAGTTTTCAAATGTTTAATTTTGAAATTCCTTTCCATGGTCACTCCTAATACAAGAAAGGAAGTAATCTTTTTCATTTTGAACTCTTTCGGCAAAACTTTTAAAAGCATCAAAGGTTTCACTCTTATGAGCAATAAAGGATACCTAAGTGAATCTAGAGTAATCATCAACAAGCACAAATGCATAATGTTTTCAACTTAAACTAGCATTCTTGTAGGTCCAACTAGGTCCATATGATGAGTTTAAGAGGCCTTAAGGTACATGCAACATTTTTTGGTTTGTAGGATGCTTAGTGTTGTTTTCCATTTGATAAGGTTCACATGCCTTGTACTTTGTGAACTTGAGCTTGAGAAGACCTTCCACTAGCTCTCTTTTGATAAATGTTATATAAATTCATTGCTAGCATGCCCAAGTCTTTTATGACAAAGCCAAGATTCATTGTTAATGGAAACAAGACACTTAAAAAATTGGTTAGCCAAATTATCTAAGTCAATTAGGTACGTATTACCTATTCTTTCAACTTTAAAGATTGCTTTCCTATTCACTAAGGTGGTAACTCAACTTTCCTTAAGGTCAAAGGCGACTTTGTTACCTTTAGAACATAATTGACTTACACTCAATAGATTAGGCTCCAAACCATCAACTAAAAGCACATTGTCAATGAGAGAGCAACCTTTCCTACAAATGATCTCAATGATAATTACTCTACCTTTGGCATTGTTTCCAAATGCAACATTGCCACCATCTTTCTCTTTAATGGCTATGAATAACTTCTTATTTTCGGTTATTTGTTATGAGCATCCACTTTCCACATACCAATCATTATCCTTTTTGGTGGCTTCTAAGCATTCCTACAAAATGAAAACATTTCACCTATGTTTAGGTACCCAAGCATAATTGGGTCTTTGGAGGTTAAGCATGGTAGGGTTCTCTAATTTAAGTTGTGCCTTTTTAATGTAACAAATGATATTAATATGTATGCACCTCATGCAATAATGACATTGAAGCTTAGACTTGTAAGCCTTTCTCCTATGGAAAACCTTTGTATAAGTAAGAGGCTTTCTCATACTTTGGTTATGTGTATGAATGCATGTTCAATAATGTTTGGGAGTAGAAGAACAATTTTTATGTGTGTGCTTTTGTGCATGGCTCTTAGTGTACATGTATGCATAATTTGTTCTTCGAGACTTAGCTTTATAGCCTTAAGGAGCCTTCCTTTTGCCCTTAGGCTTAGGAGGCTTAATTCTTGGAGCACTTTTCTTTGCAATCACCTCTATGCTAGAGGTTTAAGGTGTGGAAGCTACAATGAATGTAGGGGGTGAGGATGTAGAAGATGAACCCTCATTGAAACCAAGGTTGTCTCACTGCATATAGTATTTGAGATACAATAAGTGTATCTGAAGCTTTCTTCAATTTGTAAAACCTAGAGATGGAGTTCCTTAACTCTACAACTTCACTTTTTAAAGAATCATTTTCTTTCCTTAAAGAGTAAAAGGAGGATGTTGTTTGAGAAATATTTTCTAAAGATTTATTGAGTTCTTCATTTGAGATTCTCAAGTCATTTACAAGCTCATTTAAACATTTAAACGCATCCTCAAGTTTTAAACACTTTCTTATAAATCTTTATTTTTTATTTATATTTATCATATATCTATGACATAACCTCAACATGCTTATCATCTTCATCCTCAATGAATCATATTCATCACAAGTGTAGGAAGAAGTACTTACCTCATATAAGTTATCTTATTGAGCCATGAAGCAAAAGTTTGCAACCTCTTCTTCTTCATCTTCCTCACTTAAATCATCGACCCATGTAACTTTGAAGCTCTTCTTTTTGGCCTTGTCTAACTTTTTCTTCTTCTTAAACATAGGCCATTCAAATTTGATATATCCTTGCTTTCCACATATAAAGCAAGTTACATTATTCTTATTCTTTTTGAATTAGGGTGATGATGTTATTTTCTTAAGGTTCCTTCTTTCCTTTCTTCACTTCATGAGCTATTTGGACCATAATGAAAGCATGGCAAGTTCCTCTTCCTCATTTTCAGTATCATCACTATCACTAGTGCTTTCTTTCATGCCCTTGTCCTTACTATATTTGAGAGCAATAGTATTTTTTTTCTCTCTTCTCTCCTTGCGACTCATCTTGTTCATTTCTTTACCTTTCTTGAGTACCATCTAATGAGTGAGGAGCTTGCTAATGAGTACATCAGTTGACACCTTCCAATCTATTGATTAGACTCTTAAATACTACAAATTTGCCCATGTGTGGTTTAACAATGTTAAACTCTTCCTATTTCTTCTATAAACATGGAACTTAGGAGAATTGACATTGCCATTTTGTTATTCCCATTAGTTTTCTTATGAGCTTTAAACCATTGTATTTTTTGGGATCAGTTTTTTCTAGTATAATCCACTACTTTGGTGGGTGGCTTTCATTCCTAAGCAACAATGTCCCATAAATCCACCATATCACTATTAAGATATATCTCCATTTAATACTTCTAATGAGTATAATAGAATCCATTAACGAAGTGACGTCCTAATTACTAATCATTTTTAAAGCATGTGCATTAACTCATTCATAAAACATGGAGTACTAAATTTACATAACATCATTAAAATTTTGTCATGCCATCCCATTATTATTAAAAGATCTTTCTTGAATTATTTTGAACAATATGTATCTTGTATCACAACATACTAACTATTTACAACAAAACATATATGGCTAAACCAACTAAAATACTAATAAACTGCATACTGGCCTAACCTTTATCAAACTGTTAGATAGTAACTTCAAAATGCAAACTAGATACAATATCTAGTCTACTCTTCCTGAGAGAAAATTGAATGTAAGGTGTGAACTTGCAAACTCAGTAAGTAAACGCATAATGATACTTCAATCACAAATAACATAACAAACATTTAAATATAAATAACTCATCATCTCATCCATCCACAAAATAAAGAGTTTTTAATTTTTAATGTCATACAGGTTACCAAATATTATTGCGACACATGTTACTATATTTTGTTACAATACAACCTATAGGATATCATTACCACATAGGCTATCAAATGTTGTTAGCACACAGACTTTCATATTTTATTACTACAAAAGCTATAGATATCATTACCACACAGGCTATTAAATGTTGTTGCCACACATGCTATCATATACTATTGTCATAAGGGCTATAGATTATTGCCACATAGGCTATCAAATGTTGTTGCTTTCTTAACAATATCAAGTATTAGTCCTTGAGCAAATCTTTTATAAATCCATTAAAATTTTGGCAATATAATGACTAATAGCCACACCTATCAACCTTGCAAATCACACCATAACATACTTGCATTCTCAAGTCACAATTTATCAATATCTCATAAAAATAAATAATTCAAAAGTATAACAATCTTTTATCAAAGTATTCATCAATATCATCTTATTAAGCAACATTTCAATCAATTAAGTATAAGTTCATAGCATCTAACCAATCACATATTTCATAGCATTTAACCAATCACATGTTTAAGTAACATTACTCCTCTTTAAAACTTTTAAGTCGTGGATGGTCTTGGCTTATTTTAAATATTATCGTTCATTCCTTAAGGACCTATTCCAATACACCAATTCAATCTATGATGATAAAGTAGGATTTTTATCTCAATGTGCATGTTTGCTCTAGTAATATATCATGACTTTATTAGGTTGTTTCCATAATTACTTTTGACTCATAAATCCAAATGACCTGATTCTTTTTTACTAATTCAACTAGACATATATGGGTATAACATATCCAAAATTCATCTTAAAATATGCATTATACAATTTATTGTGAATTTTAGAAATTTGCCTTATTTTGGGTGCAATTATATGCTAAACAGTCCATAAACATAACCATATCTCAAAACGTAGAAGTCAAATTGAAAAACTTATATGTAGAAAAATATTTAACATATGAATGAACATTTTTCATCTTTAACACATTCTCTAATTCATCTTCTAAGGTCCTTACAAGAAGTGTTCAATCTTAGACTTTGCTGGCATAAATAGTTTCAAGATCAGTCATGAACAAGGAGCCATATCTCTTGACACACAAAATACTAAGCAAAAATGTTTCACACTAATTTAGATAACATATAACCATACAAATTTCATGTTTTTTACTTCACCTAATTCTCATTATTGGCCCACAAATTCATGGAAAATATAACTAATAGTTATGTAGGTCCCACAAGAATCGATCATAATCAAGGGGCAATATCTCTTCACACATAAACTATTTGGCAAAACCGTTTCATACGAATTTAGATGAGAAATAAACCTATCAATTTGCCTAATTCATCTTTTAGTGTTATGAAAATGAAAGTGTAACAGTATGCCCTTAGAACATAATTAAAGGAATCCAGCTAATATTGACTATCAATAACTTCTCACACACGAATCCTAACTATAATTTCTTTATAACTCCCACTAATTGTTGGCTATTAATATACCATGTAGGATAAATTTGATGGAGGAACAAATATAAAATCACGTACCTTTCACCAAAGCTTGAGAACCTCAAGATTTCTTCCTATTTAATTTATTCTTCTTCCTTTTTCTCTTTTTTCTTATTCTTCTTCTTATTCCTTCTCTTCTTTCTTTCCTTCTTTTCTTTTTCTCTCCTTATTCTACTATACTTCCCCCTTTTTTCCTCTCTTACTAGCCCTAATGGTAGAGAATTTAAATTTGTATTATTATTTTAATAAGACAAAAGATTAGTGGCTTATTCCTATTGGTTGAAAGTTGAAATTTTCTCTTTTAATCCATTTTCTTCATTCCTTCATCACCTGTCCCTTTACTCATTTTCATTAAATCCTAATACATTTAATAAGCTCAAAGATACCCTTACTTAAGTTATAGCAATATGCATACCATATGTGATAATTTGCTATGCAACTATGCAAACACCGTATTCATATTTAGATGCCTCAAATGTAATTATGTAAATGTTATTATCATGCTTATTTCATGTGATGCATATATTCAAATATGACACAATTAAAATGCACATGAATTAGTTGTTGATGTCACAAAAGAATGGCTTAAGGGAATAGTGGATTCCTCCATATGCCATGATCTTTCCTCAAACAATTAAGGCTTGAATGGAAGTTTGGTTTTGATACCAATTATTGTCCCTTATGCACCAAGAAGGAGGGGTTGAATTAGTGAAAAATTTAAATATTAGTGGGAAGGCACTTAGAGGAAAGATAAAAATTAAAAGTAGAATAAGAGAAAGAACATAATAATTACAGTGGTTGGGGTGTTAACAAACCCTGCATCCACTCCCTAATTTTTAATTGAGTATTTTACTGATACTAAATGGTGTTTTACAAGCTCAAACCTAACTTTACAATGTGTCTTGCAAAGGTTCACACACAACTTTATACAAGTGTTTCCCTAAAGGCTCACACTCAAACTTATATAAGAGTTGTTATATGACTCACTTTTAAACAACCACAAAAGGAGTTTAAATGCTAACAACAAATCTTCTATAACTTAAATATGAGGAGTAAATACGAGAGGGAGATAGTTAGAAATAAATGTTCAAGATTTTGTCCTTAGTAAATGTTATTCTTTTACATTTATGTCCATTTGATATAATATTTATAGGTTACTCCCTTTAATGAATAGTTACTAATAAAACTATCTCTATATCTCAAAAGTTGGTGGTAAAATCCTGCATTTAATGCCAGTGAGAGAAAAGTCACAATCGTGACTATAGGTCAAGATCACAGTCTTCTTATTTGCATCAAATTTTGCTAATTTGTTGTTGTGAACTTTATTTGTTTCTAACAGCTAGTACACGTGGCACTCCACCATTGGCTCATCAAAAAATGTAGTCATTTCATCCCTTTAGAGAATGTTAAAGGTCACAGTCATGAGCTAGGAGGCTGGCTGTGACTTTCATCATGAATCAATGATAATTTTCCTTGTAGGAGATCGTGGTCACTACTGAGGATATGTTGTTGTGACTTTTGATCTTCCAATGTGTACCTTAACATATGGCATGAAGTCTAAAACACCTTTAATAAGGTTTGAAGATCATGGTCATGACTGGCACCATGAATCCCATGTTGAAATAAACTATCCAAAATGGACACCAACAATCCTGAGATAACAGTTGCTACTTCTCATTCATGGTCGTGATTTAAAGTAATTTTTTCCACATTTTAAGTTGCTTGCATCCGTTCAAATTTCAATGAGTTTCTTACTAAATTTTTATAAGAACAACATTTAAAATTGACATCAGTAACCTTAAATCTATATTGTCAAGATCAAAAGAGAGTTTTGACTTAGGTTTAACTAAGCTAGTTAATAGTATTTTCAACATCCTAATCCTCATTCATTAGCACCCTCACATGAGCCCATTCATTGGATTAATGATTTGTAATCCCACATGAACATGTGCATTGGATAGATTACCATTACATATGCTAATTTGATAAGCATGATATTGACACTTGCACTATTGCATTTAGGGCACTTGAACATATATGTGATGTTTGTTTAGTTGTACAAAAAATTAACATATGTATTATACATGTTATAGTGTCATAGATAATGGTGTTTTGGAGCTTATTTGAAAGTATAAAAAGCATATGGAGATTAGTAGATCGATAAAGGAGTTGAATGAGTGAAGAAAATGGACTAAAAGAAGAAAATTGAACTTCCAACCGATGGTGGTTAGTCACCATGATTTTGTCTTATTAGAATAGGTTTGCAAATTGAATTTCTATGCCTTTAGGAGTATATTAGAGTGGCCAAAATGGGAGGGGCAACAAAAGAAAGAGTGAGTTGAGGAAGAAAAGAAGGAAGAAGAAGAAGAAGAAGAAGAAGAAGAAGAAGAGAAAGAAAAAGTAAGCTACTTACGAAGGAACTCTAAGCTTTTCTAGTTTTGCCAGAAGGGATAAGTGATTTTAACTTCTTTCCATATGAAATTCCTCTCTCAGTCAATGTTAAGCATGTATAATTAGTAATAATTATGGAGCATTTAAGGTTGATCTCATGTATGGAAGTTGGAGCTTAAGAGAAACAAGAGTTGATTGTGTTAGCTTTATGGCTAGAGCAAATTTTTGTACCTATGATTTCATAGCCCTAGAAGAGGAATTAGGGAAAGTGTAAACCATAAAGTTATAGCTTTATGCCTTATACAAGTTCATGTAAAACTTGTTTGCATAATATGGTGTGTGAATAGGTATGGCTCCTTCATTAGGGTTGGTTCATAACCTAGCAAAACCTCCTTAGTTTGGTTGTTTTCATATTTTTTTGATGACCTTATATGTTAATTTAGACAAAGTTAAAAATATGAAATTTATAGGTCTTATCCCTTCCAAATTCCTATAAAACAATTTTACTTGATTTGTTGTGTGGACAGAGATATTCTTCTTTTATTGTGACTGACCCTGAACCTTTTGAAACCTGTTTAATCTCTTAATTCTATTTTCCAATAATTTGATAATAATAGAATGGGAATTTGGTGATACACCAAATTTGAAATTTGTATATTTATGTCTCGTAGACATTCTTATAAAACAATTTTTCCAAAATTATTATGGTGAGGAAATATTGTTTCTTCATTGTAACTAATTCTCAATATGTTGAAAATTTGCTCACCATGAGGTAGACCATTTATTTTGGTGACTTTATATACTAAATTAAAGAACATGTTAAATATGAGAAATGTTCCTTTAGGTGTTGGTAAATTAGTTTTGCAATTATATTTGTATAATTTGACATATGGCTAAGAATGTATAACTTAATTAGATTGTGATCACATTGAAATAGGGTAGAATTTAAAAATTCATCATATTTTCTTTATACCTTATATTGACCTAAATATTGACTATGTTGTATCATCATATGTCTAATTTATGTATAAAAGTAATCAACTAATTTAGATATATATATATATTTAATTATTGCTACAAGAGTGCAACAAGATCAAGTTGCCATATACGAATAACAAGCTTAACTAGTAGGTCTACTTTTATGAAACATGACCATAGTTGCATACCATGCATGCCAACTCATTTTGACACATATATATATATATATATATATATTATGATCTTAACGCATTGAGGAAGCCCAAAAGATAAGTCTAAGCCTACCATAAAGGTTGGTTGCATCAAAGATAAGTAAAAGTCATAATTATATTCTAATGTGCATGATTGTGACATTTTACATGTGAATACAGGTCAAGTGAGAATTATATGATCTTAATGATAACTCGGTATACCATTATGATTAAAGCCTTACATATGGAACTAAAAAGGATGTTATTAGCATGTCAAACACTTGTAAATCACTTGGAAAATGAAAAATATGTTCTATTATGGCATATGTTATTAATCAAATGAATCATATGTTATATGTTAGCCAACAAAGTCAAATGTCACTTGAATCACATGAAATCCCAATAACTGTGTTTACCTTGCAAGGTCACGATAAAATCAATCTATTACATTTACACTTGCATAGTCAATTCATATACTTGTAATGTATCCTAATGATATTTGATTATTGGTTATGCCATACAAATTTAATTATTATTTTCATTCATTGAGTTGTGACTTACCATATCGTAATTATGGTTTTCATATACTAAAGCATAATGTTTGGGTACTTTGGAGCATAAAGTTTTGCATATAAACATATAAAGCATAAGTCGTCGATTGAATTCCAACTCTCTCTCTCCTTGTGTCATGTATATATACCTAGATCAGCTTTAGTTTATGGTCACTAACATTAAAGGGGTATGAGTGCCTTGGATTTCGTGGATGCACCATAACGAGTGGAATCTTACTTATGACTCCTTACTTTTATTAATCATTAGAGGGATCAATAGGACAAGAGTCATACATTGATAATTATCCTTAATCATGACTCATGATTTGGATCAATGGGCGATCTTTAAGGCCTCACATAATATAGAGGTCCCTTTTCCAACGTAGTGGTCAATAAGGGACCAAGGTGGGACAATACATTGGTACCATCCCTAGGTGAAATATGGAGTCACCATTGGACTTTGATCGAGATAAGAATCCAAGCGAGGAAAAATTTTGAGCCTACCTAGGCCATTTAGAAGGTCTAATCCATTAGAGGTCGAGTTCAAGAGTTAGGCAGGACTTAGGGAAGAGGTTAAGCACCCCCAAGTCACCCAAATATAGCTTTTTAGCCTTCAAGCAATCAGTGGTTCTTTTTTATACTTTTCCTTTATTAATCAATTTCCCATTTATCACCTAGGCACATCCATCTAAACAACCCATCAACCATAATAATAAATTATACAATGCATGAATGATATGCAAAATGCAAGAAAGCAATAAATAATATATATAAAGCAAAGATGGGGGATGCATATCTAAATAGTGGGGCTATCATGCAATAAACATAAATAGATATGAAGTATGAATTATTTAGCTTTCCTAATTCACAAAAATGAGCACAGATTAGTTCATAAAACATATATCAAATGGAAAGAAAACAACCCCTAAATCAATTTAAGATGAAAATAACTAACATGGAATAATACTACCTTAACCTTAGCCTAGTAGTCTATAATGTCTAATGTCATTAGCCATGTTAAGTGTTAATTAAGTGTCCTAATCTACCATTTGTATTCATCATTAATTAAATTAAACACAATATGGAACATACAACATGATATTGGTATGTAATAACATTAATAAGGACGACATATCATAATAAAAATGCAAATAAAGACCAAACAACACTTTGGATAGAATTTAAACACAAAAAAAAAGGGTCATAAGATGATAGAATCCTTTCTTTATGTTGCTTTAAAAAAGAATGGCATCTATATGCACCACTAACCATTTTTGGTTAGCATACAACATAAGAATGAGAAACATTGAGGCCCAAAAAATTATTCACATATTCTAAACACAAACATAATGATAAAGGAGACTCTCATGGTCATTGGAACCCTAAGTTCCTTATTTGGTCATTGCCAAAAAAGGATCAAAGCAGAACCTTAACATCACACTAAATCACAAATAAAGGAACATGAAACATTATATGTAAAGGGATTGTGAAATCAATTAATTATAAGCCTTAAGTTATATTTTTTATATGAATATGGATCCTAGGATGTTTAACCTCCCCCTATTTTACTGCTAGAACAATAAAAAATAACAAAAAATGGGTTTGAAGAAGGTGAAATCTGAGTAGGGAAAGAAGATAAACTTTCACAAAAAACTGTATACCAATCAAACTCGAATGTATAACCTAAGTAGAGGGTTGTACAACCTATAAATAAGGCTATATAACCCTTATTTCCTAAGTTTTAAAAATAGATAAAGAAGGAAGAAGCAGGACAGTGAGGGCGACTCCTGAATGCCTCTATGTGTTTTTATGCCCTTAGAGGCTTGTAAGTTCAATACTTTCCTCCAAAATGCTTAGGAAATTTATAAAGTTAAAGAGATTAGGTCTTGCTCTATCTTGGGAAATGATTGGAATTGGTTGGGATTTAAGGTTTCTATGTTTAAGGGATATTTGGGATTGGATTTGGGCAAAGTAACCTTAGGGTTGTCCAAGTCTACCTCCTTCTTTAAATGAAGGTGTATTTATAAGTGTTGAGTGAGTGCATAGGGCCAAAAATGGTCCTCGTTGCACCATGGATGTCTCCAATCATAGAGAGGGAGATGATCCTCCTAGAATTAGGGTTTTCACATGGGTTATACAATCAAAGATAGGTTGCATATCACTCTATTAGGGTTGTGCAACATTGGGATTTAAGAGGAACCAATTCAAAAATGTTCTTAAGGCTAGGGTTTTAGGATGGGTTGTATAACCTTATTCATGGTTATATAGCCCTACTTTATAGGTTGTATAACCTTATTCATGGTTGTACAACCCTAGCTTATGGGTTGTATAGTCGTCCTTGATAGGTTGTAGAGCCTTACTTTATAGGCTATATAACCTTGGTAGGTGATTTTGAGCTTGGTCTTAGGTTTGGACTTGTGTTTGGTCTTGGGTTTTATCTTATGCTTGGTCTTTGGCTTGGTCTTTGGCTTCTCTAAATTTTCCTAAGACTTTTATCTCTTCCTTTGGCAATTCCCTTTGTATTTTAGTGATACGTTATATGATTTTCATCATCAAGGTTACATCATAAGACCTAAAATCAAGTGCTAACAATAGTTTAATATTTGTGTATATTAAATACATGTTGGACTGTGTATGAATGATGAGTTAATAGCCTTTATGTATATGAATACTTGGACATGAGTGTCATGCTTAATATATGGAAATGGGTGTTACCGTTTTTTTGTTTCAAAGTAGGGATAGGTTTCATAGGGACATATAGATAAACATGGCATGAACTTCTACATTATCATGCATTATCATATGACATAGTCATATATGTCTATAGGGTATTAGTAGAGGGTAGTCATGGTAGTACCCATAATTTACCAAAGAGTGGAGAGTCGGCCAATTTGCATTCCATAGAAGCATCATACCTCTCATTAAGAGATCAATTTGCTCACAGAGTTAGATCTTCTGCACATTTTTATGTGCAACACAAATCTCATGTGCAACCATAATATAGAACTAGTGAGCCAACAATGCAAGATCTAGAAAATCAAAGAGAAATAAGGTATGAAAATTTGAGAAAATAAGGTGCAATTGACTTCAATGGTATCATATATCTAGTAGTGGCATACACATGGCTAAAAATAGCACAAAGAGTTTTGAATTTGATGAAAAGCACACTAGAAGAGAAGTTTGATTATACATTGTCATTATTACAGAAGGACTACATATGATTGGTATGAAACCATTGCAAGGAGTGATGTTCAACCTCTAAAACATACATAGGATATTTTTTTTATGAGTTCAATAATAATCACATGCCAAAAATGTAAAAAGATGACAAGATAATGGAATTTCTAAATCTAAAATAGGGAGAGATGGTTGTAGCTATGTATGAGGTAAAATTTAATCAATTATCTTATTATGCATCATTTATAATGGCCATTGACAAAGACAAATGTTGAAACTTTGAAGAGGGACTGAGATATGAGATCAAAAGCAAGATCACAACTGTAGATCTTAAGAGTTATACCAAACTAAAAGTTGTTGCAATCAAGGTGGAGAGCTTAGAAAAAGAAAAGACAAAGCAACTAGTAAAAAGGGGGCCTACTAAGTTTGTGGGAGATTTTAGTAGAAAGTCAACAGAGAGATTACATGCCATCACAGTCTAGTGTTAAGTATGGCCATTGTTACTTTAGTTATAGTGGTAGAGGGCTAGGAATTTCATCTTATGCAAGCAGAGGTCAACGCCAATTATGCAATAACAACCGTTGTGTGTATATTGTAGGAGGCATCATATGGGTTAATATAGGAAATTGACAAGTGGCTACTACTTTTATGCATTTTCGATCATATGCTTATAAATTGTCCTGAAAGGTCTAAAATGTTAGAGGAAAATAGAGATAGAGTTGGATCAAAATCCATAATCAAACTTTCAAAAGCAAGTAGAGGTGGAGTATCTTTTAGTAGGGGCAGAGGAAGAGGTAGAGCTACTACAGCTAGGTAGGGTTTGAGCAAAGATGTAGGCTAGAGTATTTGCCATGACTAGGCAAAAAGTCGTTGTTGCCCTAAAAGTTATTACTGGTAAAATTTTTCTCCATGATATAGATGTTGATGTATTTATTAAACATGGCTCCATACATTCATTCATTTCATTGAACATGGCATCCTAATTATGTAGCAAGCATCAACCTTTAGGTTTTAACCTATGTGTTAATACTACTTTGAGAGAATTGATGATTGTGAATAAGGTATGTTATGATAGTGTGATTTGCATTGAGGTCACTGATTTGAATATTGACCAAGTACTATTGTTTCTTCGTGAATTTGATGTGATACTAGGTGAGGACTGGTTGACCAAATCATGCAATAATGAATTATTTTACTAAGAAAGTTATTTTGGAATCTTCAAATCAAATAAGGGTTATGTTTCAATGGGAAAGACAATGTCTAGTTTTGCTATCATGGCATTTCACATGATTAAAGGTGGTTGTGAGGCATATCTGGCACATGTGGTAGACACAAGTTTCACTAATGAACTACTTGAGAATGTTCCATTGGTAAATGAGTTTATATATATATATTTAGCTAATTTATTCGATTTGCCACCTAATAGGGAGATAGAATTCATGATATAATTAGTTCCAAGAAAAACATCGGTCTCCATTCCACCCTATAGGATGGCTCTAGCTGAGTTAAAAGAGTTGAAGACTCAGTTGCAAGAATTACTTAAAAAGGGATTCATCAAACTTAGTGTGTCATCTTGGGTGCTCCAGTGTTGTTTGTTAAAAAGAATGATGGGAAAATAAGGTTGTGTATTGATTATATACAGTTGAATTAGGTTACTATAAAGAACAAATATCCTTTCCTAATAATAGATGAGCTATTTGACTAGTTACATAGAGCATAGGTATTTTCTAAAATTTACTTGAAATCATGCTATTATTAGCTTAAAACTTCGAATCCATATGCGTCAAATATTGATTTTCAAACCAGGTGTAGGCACTATGAATTTTTTATGATGCCATTTGATTTGACTAACGCACTAGCTGATTTCATGGCTTTTTTGAACAAGGTGTTTCAACCTTATATAGACAGATGAGTAATAGTGTTCATTGATGACATACTGGTGTATTCAATGAGCAAAGGGAAGCATGAATAATATTCAAGAATCATATTGCAAATTTTAAGAGAAAAGCAATTGTTTGATAAATAAAGCAAGTGTGAGTTCTGGATTGATCACATAGCATTTTTGGGGCATATAGTTTCTAAAAAAAGGCATAGAGGTCAATCAAAATAAAATTAAAGTAATAATAAAATGGGAAACCCTAAAGAGTGTTGCAAAAGTCTGAAGTTACTTACGATTGTTATGATTTCAATTACATCTTTGTAGTCCCCATTATGTATATACTATGGTCTTATGTTTACCTATTTATTGATTGGTATGCTAATCCTCAAAATGGTTAGACATGTCTATGGATATTAGCCTATTTAAGAGCAATGAGGAGAAGGGTATAACTACCATAGGATCCTTTTCCTCGTGACCATGCCCTAAGCCTCAAGGACTCTCCAAATTACATTTACACATAATGTTTATGATCTTTTATGTCTCATAACTCATGTTTTTTATTTTATTTAATTTACTACATGTCATTTATTAATGCTTTTGATATGGATGATGTGATGGTGGGATGTTCATAGTTATGAACTTCGAAACATGTTTAGGTTACTTAACAAGGAGAAATGGTAAGACTCTTACATGCCTTTTCATTATTTTTATTTATTTGATATTCTTTTCCTTATGATAATTACTAACTTATGTGTTTTTCTTACTTGTATGTGCATTCGCGAGCTTGACCATCAATAATGATCTTAATGCTCATTACTTTAACAATTAAAAGATTGATTGTGCATGATGTGGTTGATGGATATGCATGGCCTTCTTATGCCATGATGCATGCCCATCATTTGCTTTTAAAATTGATTGTGATGATACTTTTATTTGCTGAATTGGACTGCACTAGGAACATGTTTAAGGGTACTAACCAGACTATTTAACAATATGGCTAAAATGGTAAAAAGTGAACTAAAGATACCTAAAGGTCATATCCAAATATCTATATGGTTTATGGGTGCCTAACCTTTTCCCCAAGCTATATCCAATTTCCAAACACAATATCTAATTAAGTGAAGGTGAATTAGGCCTTTTAAATAACATAGTGACCTTTCCCAAATTTTTGGCCCAACCAAAGTTGGGTGGCAACTCCACATCTTCTAGGGATGGTGCCAAAGTACCATTTTGCTTTAGTCTCCCTATTGACCATTAAATTGGAAAAAGGGCTTCAAACTTACGTGATGCCTTTAGGATCCCTCATTGATCCAATCGTGTGCCACCTTTTAAGGTTCTTACCAATGTAAAGCCTTGTCCTCTCGACCCCTTATTAGTCAATAAAAGGATGGAGTCATAAGCAATATTCCACTTACTCAAGCAAAAATTCGAGGGCGCTCATAGTGATCATGTGTGAATTTTCTTATAGGTGCAAAATGGTACATTGTCCTTTCTTGGCCTATAAATAATATATATAAGTATGGTTAGCTTTAGACCTTTATGCATAAAGCTTTGCATTAGCATTATCCTTTTATGAAGGGATTTTTGGTATATCATCCTGAGGGCTAAGTATTCTATTGTACTTAACCTTTACAAACACACTATTAGAAAAGGAGAAATAGGTACAAGCATATTGATATCCACTATTGTGTTTTATGCTAGCATCATTTGAAGAGTCCAAAATTAAATTCAAAATTTCTTTTCCTTTTATAAATTTTGAAATTACGCATTATAAATCCAAAACTTCATTTTTGAAACCCACATGTTATTTGAAATGAGCTTTCTAAAATTTATTTTTAGAAGTTATCTCTTCATTTTCCTTTTTGAAATTATCAATTTTAGTTTTCAAAAATTCCCTTTAATTTGAATCCAAGAAAAAAATTTTAGAAATAAAATATTCCTTTGTGTGAATGTTAAGGGAAAAATGTTTGGAGAACATTGTAACCCTAAGGCATTGGACTCACTCTCCTAGTTTGTAAATGATGTGTTTCAAATGATAACAAAACTATGGTTTTGAATGATAACAAACGTATGACAAAACTAAGTGAAGTTCTAATGTTTTATACTTTAGTGTTTGTTTGATGTGTTAAACTGACCCAACGGACTTTAAAAGGAGAGATTATTTAGAATGCTAAGGGCATAATGTTTGGAGAACATATGAACCCAAGACTTGACAAACATAAATGGGCCATAATAAGTTCAATGGGTGTTGTACAAGTTCAACGGGCATCGAACATCTCCTAATGAATGTTGGACCTTTCAACGTGCATTGAAAGCTGAGCAACAAAACATTGATTAGATGTTGCTTTTTTACCAAAGTCTTTTGGACCTTACAATGAGCATTGTCCCTTTGCAATGGGTGTTGGAGAAGTGCTCCATGTTGAGTTGTATTGGACTTCACCATAGGCATTGAAGTTTCATAATTAGCTTTGATTTGAACTCGCAATAGACGTAGGAAAAGTGTCCAAGCCTAAGCTAAAGCTTTTGAAACCCAAAGTGGGTTTTGGCCCTTCTCAATAAGCATTAAAGGAATTTCTAATGGACATTGATAATTACTCATGGGATGTGGAAAACAACTATGCAAAGTTTAAAAAATATAATATGAAGTTCAAGCTTTCTATAAATGAACAATGGGCATTGTTCTTTCTCTAATAGGCATTATGGTCAAAGCCAATAGCCATTAAAAGACATTCAACAGGAGTTGGAAGTTACCATTACAAGTTCAACCAGTGTTGTTGAGGAATAACGGGTGTTGTAATCTCTATTGGCTAGTTTCATAGAAAAGTTGTCATAACATTAACTATTCCAAAGGCTAGTTTTGGAGATTGGCTATATAAGAAGCTTTTTTGGAGTTTAGAAAGTTTGGCTATATAAGAAGCTTTTTTGGAGTTTAGAAAGTTTAGAGAAAAGGATAGAAAACTTTAAGAACAAATATGAATTCCTTTAAAACTCTATGTAATAATTTTTGGGTGGTACTTTGTATTTGGGTAGAGTGTATTTTGTTTTTATTACTCTTTTGAGAGTAGGTTTTCTAAAGCACTAATTATGTATTAGCTACCTATTTGAGAGGCTTAGACACTGCTTGGATCTTTCCTTACTAGTGGTTATAAAGGTTGGTATTGTACTTAAAAAAATACCGAGGGGAAGGTTTTTCCTGAGCTTGTAAAAGGAAAGGTTATTCTTGAGCCTAAAAAAAGGAAGATTCTTCTTAGCCTATAAAAAGGAAGGTTTTGTTCTTAACCCTAAAAAATAATAGATAGGCTTAAGTAAAAGCTTAAGGAATGGAGTAGGCAAATTGTTGATCCAATATAAAAACTTTATGTTTGATTTCTATTTCTAGCTTCCATATTGTTTGTTTGTGTTTTTTTTTTTTCCTTCACAACCCAATTCAAACCCTCCCTCTTAGGTTGGCTCATTGCCACTCAGTCTAACATTTGATATCAAAGCCTAACCTCTTTTAAAGTTTATATGCAAAAGGGATATAGTTATGGCAACATTAAGTCTTATTCCTATAGAAGCTTTCTCAAAAATGGACCTACTCAAACCAGTAGAAGCAATATGTCCAAGAGGCTAGAAGACTACTATCAAGAGGAAAGAAGAAAAAGAAGCTTAATGTATGCCACATCCATAAGTGATGATGAATTCTCCTACAATAGAAGGATAAAAAGGAGGATGAATTGAAGCTAGATGTTGCATACATAAGCTAGACACGGCTAAAAAGAAAGCGAAGCTAGATGTTTAATGATCATGGAGGATGAATCGAATAAGGACTCTCCTAATGAGGTATGTGAACTTGATGATGATATAAAAAAACATGTTCATAGTAGAAAATCAGAGTAAGGCCCTAAGATCAACAAATAATGATTTGGATAAATCTTTCTCTAGAAATAAGAGCTTAAGAAATAAAAATGAATCATTGAAAATGAAATTTCCTTCATTTATAAAATTAGAGATGAGCTTCTAAATGAAGTTGACTATTTGAGAAAAGAAAAAGAGGAAATGCTTTCCAAAGCACTTTTCTTATACTTAAATGAAAAAGACTTTTTAACGATGAAAATTGATGCTTTGGAAATGGAAAATAAAGAATTAAATTCAAAAAAGAAATTTTATTGAACTATTTCCAAACAAAATGATAGTTTAAAAAAAGGAAGTTTTAGATTTAGAAAACTCTCTTTCAAACTTTACTAAATGAAAAGAAAAAATATATTTACTTTTGGGCACTAAAAGAGATGTCGGTGTGAGTCATGACACTGGATATAATCATGCCTCTTCCTCCACTTCTAAAAGTGTATTTGTTAGAGCCTCACCTTTTAAAACACCTAGTATCTAAGGTGTTGAATCACTAAACTCTTCACAAAAGTCTAATGCTAATGCAAAGCCTAAGAGCATAACACTAGCACATACATACCCCAAAAAGCCTAAGAAAAAGGCTAATCATACTTTTATGCATGCATCTTACAAGCCAAAGAGGCAAAATGTGTTACACTTTACACTTAGAAGAAAAATTGCACATGATCACACTTACTCTAAAGTGCATGTTAGGATCAAACGCTTACCATTACGCCAAAAGCCATAGTTGTTAGCGAAGGCGCAACTTTATTTCCTTATACTTGCATAGCAGCCAACACTATGTTTCAAATTCACTCCGGTGGTAGGATGCTAGACTTGGCCCTCCAAGCCTCTACCCAACAATCCCCACCAGCACTTGTCAACCATTTGTTTTAGCAGCATGCCTTCCAGGGGATTTGAACCTGTAAATTGCTCTTATACCACTTATTGACCCTAAGCACCAAAAAGAGGGGTTGAATTGGTGTTTAAATAAAAATTAAAGTGAGGGATAAAGATAGAGTAGAAAGGAGACACAAAGATTTATAGTTGTTCAGGTATTAACCAACCCTACGTCCACTCCCTAATTCTCTGCAATTGGGTATTTCACTCACTCAAAATGGTGTTTCCAAGCTCACACCTAACTTTTACACTTTATGTTTTCAAGGCTCACAGAACAACCTATCTTGCAAGAGTTTTCTAAGGCTCACACTAAAACCTCTCTCAAGTGTTTTCACAGGCTCACACTTAAACCTTTTACAATTGGTGTTTAATGCTCAACCAAACAATCACTTAAAGCATAAAGAAGAATTGAAAGAATGAGTAGCAAATTTGCAAGAGTTTTGTTACAAGTTAATGATCTTATATTTACTTATGTTTGGTGGAGTATTTATAGCCCGTACCCACCAAAGAGACATTGCACTATGAAGCTCATAAAATCTTCAAGACATGCTAGGCAGATTCTGTATTAATTGCATATCATGTGGGAGTCATGATTGCTACTGAAGATTTACAGTCGCAACATTCCAATTTCCATGCGGGAGCTACAAATTATGGCAAAAAACCCCGTTTGTGTATAACGACTAGTCCACATGTCAGCACCTTATTGGTCCATAAAAAAAATATAGTTATTACTTTCTAACTGCCCACAAACTTCGTGGTCGCCATCAAACCTTGTACAAGGTGTGACTAAGATGCAAATTCTTCTTATTAAAGGAGATTTTTCATCTTCATGAATTGCAGTCACTACCCATAATGTTGTCCTCGGGAATTTTGTTCTTTAACGGATACCTAGGACACTTGGCACGTTGTGGTTGTGGACTTGGTTCCCTCTTTAGTCACTATGAAAGTCGTGATCGCGACTAAGGCACGACAATGGCCGCAAGTGAATTTGATACTCCTATCTTTAGATGAGTCGAGGTAGTGACGATGCCCATGAACTCATCTGGGCTAATTTCACCCTGTATTGAGCTGAGTTGTAGTCGCAAATTACAAATCACTGATCACAAATTTGGATGAACTTTTTCTTATTGAAGATCGTGAAATTCATCCAACTTCCAATTGAAAGTCTAATTTAATTATGCAAAACAACACTTAATGGAAACATTAGAATTGGTCAATCTCCTTTGTCAAGATCAAAAGAGGTCCAAGACTTAGGGTTAACCAACCTAGTCCAACAATCTCCCCCTTTTTTATTTTGACAACTTAGATTGATCTTAAAAGAAAATAATGCATGAATGTGAAGTTAGAGTGGTAATTTGTTCAATGTATACTTATAATCTTTTAGTATACTTAGAAATTTTAGTAAATTTTTCTAAGTATGACTTCAAGGCCAAAAATTCTAAGTATGATGCTCTTATGCTATTATGCTCCCCCTCAACTGATGTTTTTATTTTTCTCTCCCCCTTTGATTCATTATATATTCTATTTCTCCTTCTTTGGCAGGATCAGAAAGAGGGTAGAAGGGAAAAAGATCAATTGCATAAATAGATAAGTAATCATAGGGAGCAAATGCATAAACAAATTGAAACAAAGCAATCACATAACACAAAATGTCATCAAAGAAACAACTTTTATATATAAACTTATAAACAAGTTTTGTGGGATCACATTTTTTGCATAAATGAAATATACAAAAGGGATCCTAAACTACAAAGTAGAAGAATCATCATCATCTCTAGAAAAATCTTCATCATCACTAACATCTTCATCTTCAGCCTCATTTCCATCATCCACTTGATCATTGCCTTCTTCTTCTTGAGTATCATCAAACTAAGTGAAGTCCGAAAGATGGCAAGGAGGGACTCCAAACTTCTCTTATAGGTCTACCATATCACTATGAAGATGAGAGAGGAACATAAATCTCCTTTTCATCATCCTCATCAACTTATCCAATTTGTTATTGATGGTAGCAAGTGAAAGTTTATCCTTAGGCTTTGGTTGAGGAGGTATAATTAGTCTTTTCCTTTTTAAGGCTTGGGAGGACTCTATTTTTTTAGCCGCAATTGCACCCAAAGTATAAGCATAAGTTTCTAGGTGAATTGCTTCTGCGTTTATGAGATAGGTGACATCAAGAAAGTTTTGTACTGGTAAAGGTTTATTAGTGAAGAACTTTTCGTTATCCTCATTAAGAGCTCCTACATATCGATATATGGTTGTGATGTAGGATGGAAGAAGGAATTAGCTTTTAGGCTTGGTGCTCATGTGGAGTAATTGATCCATAAGATAACTACTGGTTTGGATTGGCTTGTTCTTGACCAGGCAAAAAAGAAATGCCAAGTCCTTTTGTGATACTTTTTCATTTCCATCAACTATAGCACTAACTAAGAAGGTGATGATGTAACATCCCCGTCCATATTCAATGGCATTATCACATGAACATATTCATTGCATAAATGATTTGAAATCCCACATGAACATATGCATTGGATAAATGATAATTTAGATACGTGAATTGGATAAGCACGATGATGACACATGCACCATTGCATTTTGGACACTTGAACATATATTTAATGTTTGTATAGTTGCATGGCAAATTGTTTTATGTTGTGTGCATGTTATAACATCTTAAATAATGGTGTTACAGAGCTTATTATAAAGTATAAGGAGCATCTAGGAATTAAGAGATGGATGGAGGTGCTTAAGGAGTGAAAAAGAGGGACTAAAAGAGGAAAATGAACTTCCAACCAATAGGAATGCAACACCATGATTTTGTCTTATTATAATAGGTTTACAAGTGGAATTTTAGGATCAATATACAGAGCTTAGACATGAGGTAGAAAGAGAGAGCTAAGGAATAAAGAAAGGAAAGAAGAAGAAGAAGAAGAAGAGTGAAAAAAGTGAACTGCCTAAGGAGGAAGCCTAAGGTTTTCTGGCTCTGGGATAATATGTAAGTTAATTTATCTTCTTTTCAAATGAAGTTAACCCCTCATGACATGTTAATCACACATGGTTAGTAAGAATTATAGAGTATTTGAGGTTGAACTCTTGGATGAAAGTTGAAATTCAAAAGAACAAGAGCTGATTGTGTTGTTAGAGTAGAATTTGGTACCCATGATTTCATAACCCTAGAAGAGGAATTAGAGAAAGTGTGAAATATAAAAGTTATAGCTCTATCCCTCATCTAAATTCTTATGAAACAGTTTCGCTTGATTTGGTGTGTGTGAGGAGTTGTGGCTCCTTCATTAGGGCTGGTTCACAACAAACTAAAATCACCTCAGTCTTTCTGTTTTCTTATATTTTTGTGGCCTTCGATTCTGATTTTGATAAGGTATAAAACATGAAATTTTTAGGGTTATATCCCCTATAAATACCTATAAACAAGTTTGGATTTATTTGTTGTGTGGAAGGAGATATGGTTCATTGATTGTGACTGACCCTGTACCTGAACAAAACCTCACCTGTCTTTTAATTATATTTTCCAAGAATTTGATAGCCATAGATTAGGAATTTGGTGATGTGTTAAACTTGAAAGTTGCATATTTATGTATTACCTACACGACTGTAAAATAATGTTGCTAAATTTTTTATGGTTGTTGAGATATTGTCCCTTCATTATGACTGATTATCACAATGCAAAAGCTAAAAGTCTCATCATAATCTATGTCTTCCTTTTGGTTATATCCTTTAGCAACCAATATAGCTTTATTTCTTGTGATAAGACCTTGCTCATCCAACTTGTTCCTAAACACCCATTTGCAACCTATACAGTGTTTTTTAGGCCTAGGGACAAGTTACCATGCCTTGTTTCTCTCAAATTGGTTGAGTTCCTCATGCATAGCAAGCACCCAACTCTCATCATCAAGAGCCTTATCAATTGATTTTGGCTTAAGTTGAGAAACAAAAGCAAGATTATTATCTAAAATATTAAGTTGAGATCCAGTACTTACACCGTTAGAGGTATCACCAATAATCAAATCTTTGTGGTGATACTTGGAGAATCTCCAATCCTTAGGTAGATCTTGACTTGGCTCATCTTCTTATTGATATTGTTATTCCTCATATGTTCTTGATGATTCACCTTCTTCCTTATCTTTATCCTTTTTTCTTGTTATTGGCCCTATGTACCAAAAAGGGGGGAGGGGGGGGGGGGGTGGGTTGGGTGTATAAAAATTAAAACAAAAATATAAGAAAGAGAATGAGTAGAATGGAGACACAAGATTTATAGTGGTTCGGGTATAATCGACCCTAAGTCCACTCCCCAATTCGCAGTGATTGGGTGTTCCACCATCTTCCAATGGTGTTTTCAAGCTCACACCAAACTTTTACAATTGTGTTTTGAAGGCTCACACAATAGCATTTACACTTATATTTTTGAAGGCTCACACAATAACCTTGACACTTGTATTTTGAAGGCTTACACAATAACCTCTCTTAGTGTTTTTACAGGCTCACACTATAACCTTTACAAATGGTGTTTATGCTCATACCAAACAATCACTAAAAGAATAAAAATAATGAGTAGTAAAATTGCAAGAGTTTTGTTGCAAAGTTATCAATTTTCTTGCATTTACATATGTTTGGTGAGGTATTTATGGCCTCTACCCACCAAAGAGACATTGCAATAAAACTGGTATCAAATCTTCAAAGTATGCTAGATAGATTATTGCATTAAATGCTTGTTAGGATTCATTTGCAGTCGCTACTACTCTTTCGTGGCCGCGATTTTTCAATTTCCACGCGAAAGCCAAAACTTGTGGTTGAAAACCCCGTTTGTGCCTCACGACTAGTCCATATGTCATCTTGCCATCGGTTTACTAGGAAAATATAGTTGTTGCCTTTAACTTGCTCACAAAAGTAGCAATCACGATTTTCCTTGTACAGGCCGCGACTTAAGATGCAAAATCATCTGCCGAAGATGTTCATCTTATTCCTCATGATTAGCGGTCGCTACCTACAAGCTACCATTTTGATTTTTGTCTTTTAACGATCACCTAGGACACCTATCAAGCTATGGTTATGGACTTGATTACCTCTTGAGTTACTTCATAATTCACGATCACGACTGAGCATGACACACACTGTGAATTCGTCTATGACTTTGGCTTTCCATTCTTTGAATTGGTCACAGTAGAGAAATGGTCTGCGAATCCATCTGTCCAATTCGTCAACATGCCTTAGTTCAGTTAGCGGTCGTGATTAATGAGGTTGCGATCGCGAATTAGGTGGCACTTTGTTATCTTTGAAGATTAAAGACTTCATCTAACTTTAAATATAGAGGCTAACTAAAAACTGCAAAACAACACTTAAATGAATCATTAGAATTGATCAATCTCCTTTGTCAAGATCAAAAGTGGTTTAAGACTTAGGATTAACCATCCTAGTCCAATAATCTCCTCATTTTTTATTTTGACAACTTAAATTGATCCAAAGGGAAAATAATGTAGAAATATTAAGTTGGAGTTAAGTTAAGGTAAAATTTCAATGAATAATACTTAAGATAAAAATTTCCTAAGTATGACACTCAATCATTAAAAAAAAAAAACCTAAGTATGAAGTTATGATGCTCCCCCTAAACTTATGCTATAAGTTTCAAGTTGTTATTTTCTTCCCCTTAAACTTTCATTCTGATTATCTCTCCCCTTTTGGCTAGATCAAAAAGAGGGTGCATAAGGAACAGGAAGAAACAAGCATAAGTGAACATAAGGAGCAAATGCAAAACATAAAATAAAATTCATCAAACATAAGACAATGAATTGCAAGGAAATAACTTTTTACATATATAACTATGGGATCACAAAATTTTGAAATATAAAAAAAAAAACAAAAGAAAAGTACAAATGATCCCTAATCTAGAGAATATGGGAATCATCATCATCTCCAGAAGATGCTTCCTCTTATTCTTGTGTTGCTCCTTCAACTTCATCTCCATCATCAACTTCGTCTTCAATGTCATCTTCATCTTGTGTATCTTCAAATTTGGTGAAGTCCGAAAGATCACAAGGAGGAACCCCTAGTTTCACTTAGAGATCCACCATATCACTATGAAGATGTGATAGAAATAGGAATCTTCTCTTCATCATCTTCATCAGTTTATTTAATTTGCGATCAATGGAGGCAAGAGACAACTTAGTCTTTGGTTTTGGTTGAGGTGGAGGGGCTTGAATTGTACCTTCTTTAATGTGTAGCTACTTCTTTTTTAAAGCTTATGAGGTTTCCATCTTCTTTGCTCCTATTGCACCAAAGGTATACGCATATGTATCTGAATGAATAGCCTTGGTGTTTATAAGGTAGGTGAGATCTAGGAAATTTTGGGATGGTAAAAGCTTTTTGGTGAGGAATTTTACTTTGTCCTCATCAATGGCTCTAACAAATCTATATATGGCAGTGATGTGAGAAGGTAGCAAAAATTGGCTTTTGGGTTTAGTACTCATGTGAATCAATTGATCCACAAGGTACCAGCCAGTTTGGATTGGTTTGTTTTTAACAAGTCAAAAAAGAAATGCCAAGTCTTTTTGGGACACTTTCTCATTTCCATCAACTCTTGCACTTACGGAAAATGTTAGGATATGTTGGAGTATCCAAAAGGGTAGGGATTTGATGTGTTTAGATGGAGAAGAATAGGGGTCGTGTTTGGTTTTGATGGAGATTTTTGACCAAAACTCAGAATAGATAACATCAAGTGCGAAGATTATGAAAGGGATGTTTTCTCCGACTTGTAAATTAAACAAAGAAGAAAGTTGGTTGAAGGTAATGTAAAAAGGGTCTCCAAAGGCTCAAAACACTAGCTCGTATTGCCCTGCTCTTGAATAAGCTTTTCGACTTAATTATGCGATGCACATAAATTCTTATACAACCTCTTCATAATTGGGTTCATTTTGGAAGATGAGCTCGTTCCAACCTAAATTTTAGAGGTAAGCTCGTATTTCGGCATTGATACCCGAGGTCTCCAAGATAAAAGTTGAGGGTATCTTATTTGAAAGAATGATCAAGGAAGAGTTGGGTTTGAACCTATATTTTTCTTCCTTGGTAACACCTTTCATGAGATGGAGGACAGGGGGTGCAGAGGGTTGAGCCACTGTCTTCCCTTTATCTGCCTTGGTTTTAGAGAGATTTGAGATAGTGAAGATCTTCAGAATAGTAGTGAGTAAGTCACTGTTGAATAAGGTATTTATAACCTTTGAAGGTGTGCAAAATGGCTATAAACGACTAGAAATTAATTAATGAAGAGTTGGCAATGGTTGGCAGTCAAATCACTTAAATGTCTAGATGGTTATACTAATTTGCATTTGCGAATTCATGAGTCGTGACCGCAAATTCTAGAAAATATGAGTAACGGATAAATTTTCCTCGGGAATACGCGTCTTAATGATCAAAATTTTGAAAATTTGACCAAAATTCATAGTGGAGTGGAAATTTCGCGATCGCGAATTGATGTTTGATAGTCGGAAGAAATTGACTTATAATTCACAATTGTGAATCTAAGATAATGACCACGATTTATGAGCCATCAAAGAAAATAGTTGAATTTTGGAAAAATTATGATCCACTTAACTATATCAACCACAAATATCACAAATCACCAAACATCAATACACATAGCAATACCACACATATGATAAAAAAAATTTCACTTTAGGGAGCTTCCATCAAGCATTCCCAATTCTCTCTTAATGAAGTCATCCTTTCTTCATTTAGAGGTTTAGTGAAAATATATGCAAGTTGATGATTTGTGTCAATAAATTCTAACACAACATCACCCTTTTACACATGATCTCCAAGAAAATGATGTCTAATATCTATGTGTTTCCTTCTAGAATGTTGGATGGGATTTTTAGAGAGATTAATAGTACTTGTGTTATCACATTTAGTAGGAATATGATCAACCACTTTGCCAAAATCCTTCAATTGTTGTTTCATCCAAAGGACTTGGGTGCAACAACAACCCGTAGCCACATACTCGGCTTCCACGGTAGATAAGGCAACTAACACTTGCTTTTTACTGAACCAATAAACTAGGCATTCTCCTATAAATTGGCAAGTCCTGGAAGTGCTTTTTCTATCTAATAAACTACCTGCGTAATCCGCATCTGAATACCCTATAAGGCTGAAAGATGACTCCCTAGGATACCATAACCCTAAGTGATTTGTGCCATACAAGTATTTAAAAGTCCTTTTAACAGCATTTAAGTGAGACTCTTTAGGAGAGGATTGAAACCTAGCACACATGCAAACACTAAACATTATATCTGTCCTAAAAGCAGTACGGTAGACTAGAGATCTGATCATACCTCGATATCTCTTTTCATCTACCACCTTACCCGATTCATCCTTGTTTAGCTTGATGGTACTACTCATTGGAGTTTTGGCTACCTTGCATCCTTCCATGCCAAATTTTTTAGAATTTCCCTTGTGTATTTGGCTTGGTTGAGGACGATCCCTTCTTTTAATTGCTTGATTTGTAGACCAAGAAAGAATTTGAGCTCCCTTATTATGCTAATTTCAAATTCCCTAATCATACACTTAGTAAAATCCTCGCAAATAAACTCATTAATAGCACCAAAGATAATATCATCAATATAGATTTGGACAATTAAAGTGTCATGCTTGTGCTTTTTAACAAATAGTGTAGTGTCAACCTTTCCTTTTCCAAAATCATTTTTTAAAAGAAACAAACTAAGCCTTTCATACCAAGCTCTTTGATCTTCTTTCAATCCATATAGGGTTTTGTTCAATTTGAAAACATGGTTAGGAAAATAATGTGACTTAAAGCCAGGAGGTTGTTCAACATAAACTTCCTTCTCAATAATACCATTTGAAAAAGCACTTTTCACATCCAATTGAAAAAGTGTAAAGTTCATGTGACAAGCAAATGCTAGAAGAATCCTAATGGCCTCTAATCTTGCTACGGGGGTAAAGGTTTCATCATAGTATATGCCTTCCTCTTGGTTGTATCCCTTAGCAACCAACCTAGCCTTGTTTCTAGTGATGACACCTTGCTCATCTAACTTGTTCCTAAACACCCACTTACAACCTATAATTAGGTATTCTTTAGGCCTATGTACAAGTTTCCATACCTTATTTCTCTCAAATTGGTTGAGTTCTCCTTACATAGCAAGTACCCAAATCTCATCATCAAGAGCCTCATCAACCGATTTTGGCTCAAGTTGAAAAACAAATGCAAGATTATTATCTAAATAATGAAGTTGAGATCTAGTACTTACACCCTTTAGATGTATCACCAATGATCAAGTCTTTAGGATGATACTTGGAGAATTTCCAATCTTTGGGTAGATCTTGTCTTGGCTCTTCTTGTTATTGATGTTGTTGGTTTTCATCCACTTTTGATGAATCACCTTATTCTTTTCTTGTAGAATTTTCCAAGTCCAACTTTTTAAATTCACCTACAAGATCATCAACAAAAATACCTTTCCCAATATCAAGCTTACTAGATTCATCAAATACAATATTCATAGACTCTTCAACTACCATTTTACTCTTGTTAAAGACTCTATATGCTTTACTAGTTATGGAATATCCTAAGAAGATACCTTCCACTAACTTTCCTTTAGATAGGCTTTCAAGAAGATCCATGTTTACATGTCCAAGCCTTTTATACCACAGCCAAGCTTCATTGCTCATAGATATAAGACACTTAAAAGATTGGTTAGCCAAATTGTCTAAGTCAATTGAGTAGGTATTGTGTTTACTTTCACCCTTAAAAATAACCTCACCACCCACTAAAGTGGTGACGCAACATTCCCTAGGATCAAAAGTGACTTTGTTACCTTTGTCACACAATTGACTTACACTTAACAAATTATATTGAAAGCCATTAACTAAAAGAACATTATCAATTAAAGAACATCCATTCTTACTAATGGTTCCAATGCCAATTACCTTACACTTGGCATTGTTACCAAATGTGACATCTCCACCTTATTTTTCTTTCAATGCCATGAATAGCTTTCTACTTCCAATCATGTGCTTGGAACATCCACTATCCACATGTCAATTGCTTGATTTGGTGGCTACCATAATCCTCTACATAACAAAAATGAGTTACCTTTTCTTAGGTACCCAAGCATACTTGGGTCCTTGGGGGTTAGAAGATGAAGGGTCCTCTAGTTTGTGGTGAGCCTTCCTAATGTAGCAATGAATATTAATGTGTCTAAATCTCATACAATAGTGACATTGCAGTTTAGACTTATGAGTCTTTCTCCTATGCATAAATTTAATATGAGTAAGATGCCTTCTCATACCTTGGTCATGTGAATGCATGCATGAACATATAGGAGTAGAGAATTTTTTATGAGAATGACCATGCTTTTTGCTGTAAATGTAGACATGGTTAGTTCTTTGAGTCTTAGCTCTTGAGCTTAGAGGTGCCTTCCCTTTGCCCTTAGGCTTAGGAGGCTTAGTGCTAAGAGCACTTTTCTTCCTAATTTCCTCTACCCTTGAGGATTGAGGTTCTGAAGGTCTAACAAATGTAGTTTGAGAAGATGAAGAGGCTCAATTGAAGCCTAGACCATGCCTAATTAGTGGAGGTCTTTGTGACACAATCAATGTGTTCAGGGCTTCTTTTCCTTTATGGAACTTGGAGATTAAGCTTCTAAGATCAATGACTTCTTCTTTTAGAGTGTCATTCTCCTTTCTAAGTGAAGCCATATAAGAAGATGAAATAGAAAAACTATCCATTGATTTTTTGAGCTCATCATTAGATGCTCTCAATTCCCTTACAATGTTTATATTCATCCTCTAGCTTTTGACATTTTCTTTTGTAAGATTTCATTTGTGACTTGTATTTGTCACATCTCATGGTTAGAGCCTCTAACTCTTCATCAATCTCATTAAATTCAAAATCAAAATTAGAATGAGAAGAAGCATTTACCTCATTTGTAGAATCTTCTTGTGCCATGAAGCAAATTTTAGCAACTTCTCCTTCTTCCTCCTCTTCACTTGAGCTATCATCCTAAGTGGCTAAAAAGCTCTTCTTCTTCTTTAATTTGGGACACTCATACTTGATATGGCCTTGCTTGCCACATTCATAGTAAGTGACATCGTTGGATTTCTCTCTTAGACTAGGAGCTATCTTTTTTAAACCTTTTCTTTCTTTTCTTCTCTTGATCAACTCCTTTGTCCTCCTTGAGAGCATTGTCAGCTTCTCTTCTTCCTTGTCACTGTCTTCGACACTTAAGGTGATTTCTAGCTCCTTTTCCTTTGTTGGAGACTTGAGAGCTAGAGTTATTCTTCCTTTTTCTGGTTTATCACCTTGGTCTCTTAGCTTCTTCATTTGTTCATCTTTTTGTAAGGCCAACTCATGGCTTAAGAGCTTGCCTATTAACATCTCGGTTAAAGCATTCTCAATCTTTAGATTGGACTTTTGTATGTTGCAAATTCTAGCACCAAATTTATTTAGAGGAAGAGTTTTGAGGATTTTTATGTTTACCTCATAGTTGGTAAGAGCTCTTTCAAATTTCTTCATGTTAGTGACGATGGACAAGAGCATATTTGTCATTTTTGTGATGCTCTCATTGTCCTTCATCATGAAGAGTTCCTATTTGGTGACATACATCTCCAAACAGCTTGATTTGACTAAAGTTATGCCTTCATGATAGTTCTCTAGAGTCTTCCAAATGGCATGTGTAGTTTGACAATGTTGCACTTTTCCAATCTCTTTTTTAGAGAGAGAGCTTAGAAGAATGACCATTGCTCTCTTGTTTTTGCCATTTAATCTCTGGTGAGCTTCAACCCATTCATCTCTTGGGATAAGTTCTTCAATTTCATCAACTACTTTAGTGGGTGGCTTTCATTCTTTGACAACCCCATCCCAAAGGTCTACCACATCTATGTCAAGGTAGATTTCCATTCTATACTTCCAATGAGTATAGTCGAAACTATCAAAGTGAGGCTTAAGGTGTGAATGGATTCCCTATTAGGCTATGATCTTTGACTCACCAATAAAGGTTTGTTTAAGTGTTTAGGCTCTGATACCACTTGTTGGCCCTAGGCAACAAGAACAGAGGGGGTTAAATTGGTGTATAAAAATTAAAATAATAAGATAAGAAATAGAATGAGTAGAATGGAGACACAAGATTTATAGTGGTTCGGGTATAATCGATTCTACATCCGCTCCTTAATTCTCAGTAATTGGGTGTTCCACTATCTTTCAATGGTGTTTTCAAGCTCACACCAAACTTTTACACTTGTGTTTTGAAGACTTACACAACAACCTTTACACTTATGTTTTTGAAGGCTCACACAATAACCTTTACACTTGTGTTTTAAAGGCTTACACAACAACCTCTCTTAGTGTTTTTACAGGCTCACACTATAACCTTTACAAATGGTATTTATGTTCACACCAAACAATCACTAAAAGAATAGAAAAGATTGAGTAGCAAAATTGTAAGAGTTTGGTTACAAAGTTATCAATTCTCTTGCATTTACATCTATTTTTTGAGGTGTTTATATCCTCTACCCACCAAAGAGACATTGCAATAAAATTGGTATCAAATCTTCAAAGTATGCTAGACAGATTTTTGCATTAAATGCTTGTCAGAATTCATTCACAGTCACGATTTTTCAATTTCCATACGGGAGCCAAAACTTGCAGCAAAAAACCCCATTATGTCTAATGGCTAGTCCAAGTGTCATCTTGCCATTAGTTGACTAGGAAAATATAGTTGTTGCCTTTCACATACTCACAAAAGTAGTAGTCGTGATTCTCCTTGCACAGGCCGCGATTCAAGACGTGAAATCGTTTACCGAAAATGTTTATCCTCTTCCTTATGATTCCCAGTTGCTACCCATAAGTTGCCATTGTGATTTTTGTCTTCCAACGTTCACCTAGTACACTTGTCAACCTATGGTTGTGGACTTAATTCCATCGTGAGTTACTTTAGAATTTTCAATTGCAACTGTGGTGTGACACATACCGCAAATTTATCTGTGACTTTAGCTCTCCTTTCATTGAATTGATCGCGATAAAGAAGTGGTCCATGAATCCATCTGTCCAATTCATCAACATGCCTAAGTCTAGTTAGCGATCATGATTAATAAGGTTACGATAGCAAAGTAGGAGGCACTTTACTATCTTTGAAGATTAAGGACTTCATCCGACTTTAGATATAGAGACTAACTAAAAATTACAAAACAACACTTAGATGAATCATTAGAATTGATCAATCTCCTTTGTCAAGATCAAAAGTGGTTTAAGACTTAAGATTAACCATTCTAGTCCAACACTTGTAGTGTCTTCCAACTCCAATTTTTCATGCTCACTTATAAGATCATCAACAAAAATACCTTTCCCAATATCAAGTTTACTAGATTCATCAAAAACAATATTCATAGACTCCTCAACTATCGTAAAACTCTTATTAAAGACTCTATAAGCCTTGCTATAGGTGGAAAAGCTTAAGAATATACCTTCATTGGTCTTAGAATCAAATTTCCCAAGATTATCCTTTGTATTCAATATATAGCACTTGCACCCAAATACTCTTAGGTATGATATCTTAGGTTTTCTACCATTCCATAGCTCATAAGATATTTTGTTGAGAATGAGTCTTTTAAAAAGTCTATTAGAAATATAACACGAAGTGTTAATGGCTTCGGCCCATAAGTAATTCAGTAAAGAATACTCATTGAGCATGGTTCTCGCCATTTTTACTAGTGTTCTATTTTTCCTCTCTATAACACCATTTTGTTATGGTGTTCTATGAGTTGAAAAATTATGGAAAATCTCATTCTCGAAATAATAGGTATCAAAAGTCTCATTTTGAAATTTTTTTCCATGGTCACTTCTTAAAGAAGAAATGAAGTAACCCTTTTCATTTTGAATTCTTTTTGCAATGCTTTTGAAAGAATCAAAAGTGTCATTCTTATGAGCTAGAAAGGACACCTAAGTAAACCTAGAATAATCATCAACTAGGACTAGTGCATAATGTTTCCCACCTAAACTAGCACTTATAGTGGGTCATATTAAGGTCATATGAATTAGTTGAAGGGGTCTAGATGAACTTACAACATTTTTAGCTTTATGGGAGGCTTGATATTGCTTCCCCATTTGGCAAGGACCATATGTCTTGTATTTAGTGAAATTTAGCTTGG
>CATIWR010068822.1:0-21598 GCA_949677035.1 Omphalea diandra
GATTGAAAAAAGGGAGAAGGGTTTGCAGATGAGGAAGGTTGGGCTACGGGAGAAACACGCGAACGGGAACAAAATGGATTTTGTGGGACAAGTAAATTTTTTTAATTTGTAAGGGCAATATTGTCTTTTCATAATAATCCCCCCATTCTCCATTATTTTCTCTCCAATTTGGAGAGACTTGGCAGAGGGTAAAATAACAGATATTTTCTTTCTTTCCTATATTTTCCCCCCATTCCCAATCAGAGTAAAATGCATTTCCTCCCATATTTTCCTCTCCCCCATATTTTCCTCCCTCCCAATCACAGCATTAGTGTCAGTCTTGTTTTGGCTTTGGATCAAAATGCTCTTAATCGATCCAAAATTCATAATCACATCAATACATTGAAATTCTTAATCATGTTTTTCACACCTAAATTATTTGTCGCATCAGATCTGTCATTTAGAAATTATTTTAAATACTTAAATTCATCGAATGTTGGAATAATTTTTTTTTTTGGTTTAGGATTTGAAGCTTCTAAATTCTCTTCGTGAACATTTTTGAAATTTCAAATCTATCAAGCATAAAAAAAGTTTCTTTTTTTAATGTTTTATAGTATATTAAAAACATTTTTTTAGAAAAAGAGAATTATTAAAATTTTAAATTTTAATATACTCTAATAAAATAGATATTCCATCTCAAAAAAAAAAAAAAAGTTCTGTCCAAATTATTAGATTTTAGCTATTTGCTTTATAAATAATTGACTTGTTAATTATAATATTTAGAATACGTTTGATATACTAAAAAATAATGAAAATTAAATTTTTACTTTATTTTCATGTTTAATATTTTAATTTATTATTAAGACCTTATGAATATTCTTGAAATCTTATTATTTAAATTGATTTATTTATTTATAAAATATAAAGGAATTATTCATAAGGCTAATGATGAAATTTATTTATTTATTTATATATTAGCATATATCAAATAAAAATATTAAAATTCCAAACTCTCATTTTAGGAATGGAATTTTATTTTTTATTTTTCGGTATAACTAAACAGGCCATTATAATTGTTATATTGCTTCTCCATACTTCTATTATTGAAAATTCTTCAAACGGAAATTAATTAGGACGTAAATATTGAAGTCGAAGGCAATATTACTTGAAATCAAGGGCGGAAACAAAGGGGGTTGAGGTGGGTTGTAGCCCAAGGTAGTTTAGTTTAGGGGAAAAAATTATATAATTTTTATAAACTTAAGTATTTGTGATATTTTTTTCTTAATTTGCTTATTCAATTAAACACCAATAGATGACATTTTCAAAAAAAAAAAAAAAAAAGAAGAACATCTATCCTCTAATTCGAGATGAAAATATATTTATAGTCTAATCTAAAATAATTAAAATTTCTAATTACGTCATTTAGATCCCTTTTAGTTACTCCATATTGTTGTTTCTATTTTATAGCCAACATATGTTCAGTGTTCACCAACTTGTTGGAGTCAGATTAATTTGCTTATATTAAGCAGATTCTTCGCTAAAAATTTGAGGATTAATAAATTAATGTGTCAGGTTAGATCCTCACTTCTTCTAATTTTATTCTTGTGCCAAGTTAATGACCTGTGACTTAATTTTTTTTTTTTCATAATTTTACTGATTAAAGGAAGCAGCTTGTACTTGGTTCAGACTTGAGCCTGCTACGATTATTGAGAGAAGCATGTGCCATGGAATCCCATTAATAATCCTTGTGAAACCTTATTGTAGACTGTGAATCGCGAGAACAATATAAAAAGGACTTTTTTTTTGGCGTGTAGTAGTAGTATTTTATTAATTAGATCAATGTTCAATGATTACTTATTAAATCACTCTTGAGGAATGATTAGTTGATTGATTTGACAACTAAAAAAGCCTAGCTACTTTTTGTTGTGTAACCTTATAGTATGTTGTTAGGCATGACACATATAAATTGGAACCTAAAATGATGATTTATTATAATAATCACATGATTAGCCCTCCATGCCATTGATACATGAGTTACCATCATGGTTTTTACACCCCCACGCACCCTGGCTGATCGGACCAAACGATTTAAAATCGAATTTTAATTGATTTGGTTAAGTCTTCAATTTAAAATTAATCAAATTCAGTTGATTCAATTTAGAACTCAATTAAGTTAAAATTTGTATTTTTATATTTTTACCTTTTGACATTATTTTTTAAAAATTTAAAATTATATTTATTTAATTTTTATCTATAATACATATAATGATTGCTTTTTTATTTTTTTCATAAATTTATTATGATTTCAAATTATACTTCAATTATCTTTTCATAATATAATTTTATAAATTTCTGAAAATAATAAATTATCCTATATGGAAAGTGATTTGCTGAAATTATTATATTGATATTTTTTTAATTATTTTCATAATATATAATCTTTGAATGCAATAGAATGATCTTGAATAATTAAAATATTTGTTTTATATTTTATAACTAATATATATTGATAAAAAGTTTTCATTTTTAAAAATATTATATATTTATTATCGTAACTAATAACTGATTTATTATAATCACGAATCGGGTGATAGAAGAGAACTCAATTAAAAAAAGGACATAATGCGGTAAAACACATGAATTCCCGCGATGCCTGTAATACGCATCTGAGTTTTGATTTTCGAGTAAATTCTATTTGAAATAAAGGGTCAACCATGTAATTAAGGATGCACGTGTGAAGCAAGTTCCTAACGCAAACAGAAGCAATTTAAGTAGTAAGAGGCAAAGTGTGTTAGATCCTAATGACAACAATTAAAAATATTTCTTCACAAAACTATAATGGGTTTATCGATAATCGTTGAATTAATTAGGGAGTTATTGTGAAATACAATAGAGCCTAATCTTGGTATTCAATTGCTAGATTTAGGGTCTCCCAATTTCCAACCATATAAAATACTTATGTATATAGTACTTGAGACATTAAAAAGAATATTACCATATGCCAATAATATAACTTTCTTTGCTCTTACATCCTAGTATCTTATTGCAGCTAGGCAAATGGGTCACCACCATTGGTTTCACTTCCATATCATCAGTGTTCCAACTATAAAAATATTTGTATTTATATATATTTTTTATAATTTATATGAATGAAATTATCAAGTGAGTTTCAACTTCAGAAGTTTGTGTTTGTTCTTTTTGCTGAAGTCTACCATTTGGACAATAAAAACCTATCAAGGTTTTGGAAATGAGAAGCATAGTTAACAAAAACCCTACATTTGGATTAGCTAAGTTTGGCAATTAAATTTTGGTTTATGCTTTGCTAATTAGTAGGATTTAATTTTTAAGGTTGGATTGTCAGGAGATATATATTCTCCTGCTAAAAGTAAATTGATCAAGCTAAAAAAAGTAAATTTAATGTTATAATAATTAATTTTATTTTATACACCTTTTTTCTTTACCTTCTCTTTTTTAAAGTTTTTCCTTTTTCTTTTGTCCTTGTAAATTATGGTCGGTCAAAATGTTGACAATAGTTCTATAATGTTATTATTTGATATTTTTTTTTCATTTATGTAAATACAAAATTATATTCATTTTAATAAATTTATACGATTTCATTAATTTTGATAAGAGCTTTTAACTTTTTTTTTTTTTCATGAAAGTGGAATATTATCATCAAAGTGATTGGTTCAATTTTCATAGTAATTCAATGGGATAAAAATAATGAATTATAATTTAATATAACCATCAAGTGAAACACATTTTTTTTTATTGTATCAAGTTCAATACTCTGCTAATATAATTATATTTTTATAGAAAAAGATTATCATTTTTTAAATTATATTCAACATATTTAATGTCAATATAATTTATTATGAGTTGCTACAAACTTTAATTTTTATGTTTTGTTGGTAACATTGTATTTATATTAATAAATGAAAATTACTATTTACTTCATCCATCCTGTAATAGATGTCATTTAAGGTTTTTAAATATAATTAAGGATTATATTTAATAAATATTATTATATTAATAAAAGACTATATTATCCTTAATTAATTATTTTAAAAAATTATTATACAATATAAAAAATAATTATTATAAAAGAAAAAAATTAATTAATATTCCTGAATAATTGTAAAACACAAAGTATTATGGGATAAAAATTACTTCTTAAAACGACATCTAATTTAGAACGAAGAGAGTATCATTTAACAAAAACAAAAAAAAGATGTTATCAAGACTATGAAAAATTATGTGAGCTAGATTTTAAGCAAGTAGGGATACCTTAATAAGTACGGGAAGATTGGTGGGGTAAGGATTAATTAATGGCGGCAAAAAACAAAAAGTAGGGAAAAACTTTTGGTGTCTTCTAGCTAATTACATTTTTTAAAAAATTTATTGTATTTTATATGCAGATATAAATAGTTAAAACTGTTAATAAAATTTATTTTCAGTGCTCTTAAAAGTTTCTTTATTTTATTTTCGTGCAAGAGTGAAAAAACTGTGCAAAAACCTATAAAATAAGCGCAAATAGCTAAAATTTTTCATGGCATTCGCAATTTCTGATGATTATGTGAATCACTAGGAAGCCTTTTTTTTTTTTTTTTTCTTTCTTTTGGAAGACTAATTAGCAGATCATTTTTACCTGTACACTCCATCAATAACATAAAACATAATATTCTGAAGGAAATAACAGTTGCTTTCATTTACGTGAAACCATAAAGTTTGGAAATACTGCTTTTCACTTCTTTAAAATTGACTGTAGCTGGCATATCCTTCCATGGCAGGTCCTCCACGTCCACAAATATTCACAGTTTATTTTAAATCTTATTAAATTGCAAGCCCACATAGTGATTAATGAAATACTGACAATCGCAATTATTAGACTTTCTTTTTTGGTTTATAAAAAGGAGAAAATCTAAACGACCCTACTAAAATCGTTTTATGATATAGTATCTCAAATTAATTTATTTAATATTTTTATTATAATTTATTATATATAAAAATTATACCTATTTTCTAAAAAAAACCTCCGAATAATTGTATAAATATAATATTCTCGTATGGTTAAATTTTAATTATTTAAATACAATAGAATACACCTAATTGAAAAAAAAAAACATGTATTAATGCACCATGCTTATATGGTAGTTGAAACGCATTGTCAATGGAATAAGCCCATCTAACAAATAATAGAGGAGAAAAAAAACACACAATCAAGAATAAACACTATTGATTGAAAACAATTGCTATTTGAGAATTGACAAGTGTATTTATTTTATTAATTTTTGAAAGACCTAACAAGAGGTTAATACATAAAATTTCAATGTCCTTGATAATTAATATAGAAATGGAGGGCCAACTAATACATTATGATTTTGAGGGACAAAGTAATTCCCAAGTTGGAAGTGGAAGTAATGCAAAACCACCTTCTTAAAATGAGGCCAGGATGCATAACAGAGTACCTCTTTAGCATAGAAAAAGAAATACATAAATATGTCGAGCAAGCAGCAAATGAGACTGGCTTTTAATGGGTTTTTTTAGTTGTAGATTTTAACTTAAAACATGATAACTAGTAGTAGTAATACATTATTCTAAAATAACTCCAATCCAAACATATCTGTCTTCTAACCCAAAACTTTCAAGTACTTCAATATATCAGTAAAGGCAACTAGTATTTGACCATTTCCATTGGCAGTGAAAGAGAAGAAATAACACGCACACCTTGACAAACTAGGAAAGGTCTTTTAGCCCTTCAATAACAAAAATTGCAAAAGGGCTCACGATATCAAAAATCTTCCTCTCCTCCCTCCCCACAAAATAAAAGATTATTATATAATTATATCTATTTATATATAAAAAAAAACCACACCAAAAAGTAAAAAGAAGGGGGAAAAAACCAAGGGAAATAATACTAATTATCCCACAATACAACCTCAAAACTTGTATTAACCACACTTTCTGGCATTACTGGTAAATAATACTGATCACTAAAATTCTCGTACCAAGTTGGATTATAATTGCTACATAGCCACGGGTCACCAAATACAATCTCGGGCGATTCTTCGAAACTCGTCCCCAGAACCGGCAACTCCACTATCTCGCTCAACTCCTCCGGCGTCGCCACGTCAGAGGACAATGACGTCACCTCAGCTGTGGACGACGACGAAGATTGCGTCACTGTCGTAGTCGATGACGACGCCGCATTATTATTACAAACGCTGAACTCCATCGAGGCTGCCTTAGCGGCGGCAACCTGGACGTCGCGGGGCGAGTTGGACGCGGGCCTAGGGAGCGACCCAGCGAGTTCGGGGAAGTTGAGGATCGCTGCGTTGCCTTTAATGCTGAGGGCGGCCACGTCGTGGGCACGTGCGGCCATCTCGGGAGTGGAGAATGTGCCGAGCCAGATCCTGTTCTTCTTCCTGGGCTCTCGGATCTCGGATACCCACTTGCCCCATGTCCGCATTCGGACCCCTCTGTACACCGGGTTCTTGCTGCTGTCCCTGGGCCTCTTCGGCTTCCTCGGGTTCTCTTCCAGGTCGGATTTCGGAGATAACCGGGAAGAGGAGGAGGAGCAGGAGGAGGAGGATGGTGAGTTTAAACTGGAGTCGGCTTCTGAGTTGGATCGTGACTGGTCACCCATTTGTTGTTTTAGAGAGACTAGTATATATGCGTGTGTTTGTGTGAGTTTATATAAAAAGAAAGAGAGAGAGAAGAAGAAGAAGAAGAAAGAATGGGGTAAAAAATAAGAATGGAAAACGTGGACGCAGTGGTGCTCTACTTATAATAAGTGAACCCGCCCTAGGAATTGTACGACACTGACTTTCTATGGTGTTTCTAATCCGAATCTTAATTTTTTTTAATCACGTAATTAATTAACACGCATAATTTACGAGAAAGAAAGAAGGAAGTTACAGGAGTCGCCCTAGGAAGAAGAGGGAGGGCGGGGAGTGGTCATCCGTCAAACGCGCAGCTGGCATAGCCGCCTGAGATTTATACATGGTAGAATGGGCTATGGCTTCACTCTAGTTTATACTACCACAACTATGTGCCTCTCATATTTTCTTATGTAATAATATATTTTTAAAAATTTCTTTAATTAATTTTAACTGGAATTCAAACGAAAAAATTCGATGTAAAATATGTCATCATAATCAGTGCGATATTTCCTTTTCCTTCTTCATGCAATTTGTTATGTATGTCACTGTTAATTGTGTCATCACTGTTTCTAGTGGGATATGACTTGTTATGCCAAAAATAAAGACCTTTCTTGCTGGAAATTAGTTAGTTCGTGCCAATTTAGGTTTTTCTTTGCTTTTATTTTTGAATTATGTGTGTTTTTTTAGTTTGCGGTGCTAACTGTTACACCCCAACATTAGCTTTTACGTGTGATAATTTTTTTTAGACCAGCTTAATGTGATAATTCTATATTAGGAAGTGGATTTTTAAATTAGTATGATTTACTAGTAAAGGTACATAATTCAAAATAATTTAAATATATAATAATTTGAAGATTTTTCAAGTTAATTTTGATCTAACTTCACCGTGTTTCAAAGCGATATATGGAGTTAGGGTTCTTCATTAATTGACATACTATTCATCATAATTAAATGCGATAAAATTGCTTGATATTATATCCAACACAAGCAGCAATTTTTAATCCTGTTCAAATTTACTTAAAAGTAATGTGATTCAATTGAGAGTTAATATAATTTGATTTAATTTCGATATTACATGTAGATTGATTTGATTTAAATCATTTAAAATAATAAAAATTTATATCAATAATTACAATATTTATTTTTAAATTAAAATTAAAAGTGATTCAACCCAATTTACAACTAAAAGTGACTCAATATAAAACCATAAAAAGGATATAATTTAAAATTAACTTAACCCGAAATGGCCCATTCTATTTGTCTTCTACCTCCTGTACCTATTAATACAACAACTTTGTTTGGAAAAACTAAACACTAATTTAGTTATTACCAGATAATTTAGCTATTAGTTGATAATTTTATTATAGCTGAAAATCTGATAGCTAATAGTTTAATTGATTGATGTAAAAATGTTTAATAAAAAGTAATTGAAAATGTAACTGAATAGTGTAAAATGACATTAAACGAGGGTAAAAAAAATATTATAATCTAATTGTTTTTTATTTAGATGTTGATTCTTTTAATTTTTTTAAATAAATTATAATATAACTTTTTTTTAAATAATATAATTTACCAAATAAAACTTGTTAATCAAATTAACTTCTATTAATAGAAAACTTAATTATAATCTAACTTTGCCATATCAAATAAAAAACCTCTTTGATTTTTTGGAAGGGTGACGAGGTGATAAGATATAACGCATTAGATATAGCAATACAAATTGAACTACCTAATCAAGGGATAGTATTTTTCATCCTACTTAAAAATAATTCACATAGCATACAACGTTACAGAATTAAAGTTCAATAATTATTCAAAATAATTAATAAATAAATTAGGACAAAAATTTGTAATATTATTGAATAATCCTGAAAACAAGTACAATAGAGGTTTATAAATGAGTTACAAATCCTAAATAAAAAGAAAAACAAATCCAAATTCAACAGAAAAAGAAAATAAATTTCTAAAATTATATAAAAATTCAAATAGTTAATTTAGTGCCTAAACAACTTATTTTTTATTTAAAAATATAAATTGAATTGACCCATTATAATGCTCAAAAATTAGTTTTTTAATATATTGTAGATCTCATAGCTCATATTTTAAATTTGGATTAAAATATTATACTAGAGAATATATATATATATATATATATATATATATATATATATATATATATATAGAGAGAGAGAGAGAGAGAGAGGAGAAAACTATAATAATTAAAAAATGAATCATTATTCTTCTAAACCCTACTTTTATTAATTTTCATTAACTGTTTTCAGATATTTATCATCCTGGAAAAGAAAGTTCAAATATGAATCTTAATTTTTTTTTTTTTTTTAACAAATAGCAAGGATGCCCATGTTTCTTGGCTGATCCAACAATAAAAAGTGAACTCACACATTTTCTTTATTATATATAATGCATATTAGTGAGTCAACGAATTAATCAATATTGACCACTCCCTTTTATGTGAATACAGCTGTGTTAATATTAACATTAGAAATAAATATATCATATTGTTTTCAAATTTTAACATACTCACTAATAATTAGAGGATTTTAAAATTCCCTTATTTACTCTGTGTATGTTTGTCCCTTTCATCTTTAGAGCCATATTTTAAGTACAGACAGACAAGATAATTTCAAAGCTCAATCAAGGGCCCCTTTTGCATTGGCTTCACATTTCCATCAGTTAATTCAGAACCAAATTGTGTAAATAACACAAATTTTTACTGCTTTGATCGCTCAAATGGGTCCCTACAACATTGGTACTAATAAGAATACATACATACATATATATATATATATATATAACAAAGAGACTTGTCGAATATTAATTTTCTGTGTCATAAGAAAAATAATTGGTTACTAAGTGATGAATATATGATAAAGACAATACTCTTAGTATCGTGAATATGAAAATTTCGAAAAGAAGAAAGAGTGTTGAAGGGGAGATTCATTTGTTATTTTCTCAATTTGCAGTAAAATATTGGGAATATTTCAGTTAGATACGAATTTTTTATTTTTTGGATAATAATGCGTAGGAGAGATTATCAATTTGAAATTTCCACTTAAGTAATAGATAAGTTATATTTGATATCAAACTCTAGCCGTTACTTTGTTTTTCTTTTTTTAAAGAATCTTTCTCTTTTGCTATTTTAAAGCTACTGCCAAAATCTTACATTAGCGAAAATTTTATTTTTTATTTTAACAAAATATCTTATTTTATAATAGTTTATTAGTTTTATCTTTTTTTGAGATTTTTGCTTATGTTTGTTATTTTATTTTTTTATGAAAATTTTTATTTCTTTTTTATGGAAATTTTGATGATTTGAAATTAATTATTTTGTAAGTAATATATGATAAGACATTATTGGATGACACATATGGGATCTATTATAGTGCATTATATGAATTTCAATATTTGCGAGTTACACTATATCTGATAAGCAGAGTTATCGAATAAGATTTTTGGTAAAAATGGAACTATAATTTCAGAGTTGAATCAATATATCATTATTAAAAGTGTTGATAATTGATTTTATATTAATAGTTTAAATCATAAAAATAATATCTTTTATAAATATGATATAATTATTTTTAAATAAAAAAATATTATTTGTGTTGATTACATTTATAAATGAAAATATCATATGAAAATATTTACGAATGAAATATCTTGTATTATTCTGCTGCTTAATTACATTAAGAAATCATGCCAATCTAAAATCTCATTGACATGTTGTTGGTGTTGAAGGTGGAAAGAAAGACCCATGGTTTAAGTGTAATGATAATGCGTCCAATCCCATACAAAACAATTCAAGGTGACTGCTAATTGCCGCAGTTAACAACCTTAGAGACAGAACCCATGACCAAAATCTATGTGAACTCTTTTTGAGACTTTTGACATAAATCATCCCTAGCTTATAATAATTGTTTGCAAGCACCTTCTGTGGGTGTCTATATGATATGATCTACGAACTTGGAGCACTTTGTTTCGGGTCGTTGAATTTGACTGAAAATCCACATGCCCTGTAACTGAGATGTTCATTTTTACCAGCCCATGGTCAATATGATACCATTTCTGTCATTCTAATAAATTCCATTCAAATCATTTAGGTTTGATTCCACGGATAAAAATTCAAACAAAAAACTCAATTCAATGGCTTTAATTTTTATTCCACCCTCACTGTCACCCATTTAATACTGTTAATTAATAATATAAACTTTGTGGCATTGAGCTATAGTATTTATCTCGTGTGGCAATAAATTAAGAGTTCAAATAATTCCCGTTTTTATTTTTTTTAACACATTGATATTTTTTTCTTTTTTTTTTTTTAAATAAGAGGAAGGACAACAAATTTGGCTACACAGAATTTGTAATTCTTCTATTTGGATATTTAGATACTTAAAGTATACTTAATGGTTGATGAGCTGCAAAATGAACTATCACAAATTTAGATAATTTGTCGACCAAAAAAGAAAATTGAGACAATATTTTTGTCTAAGTAAACTTAAATGAACAATTATAATATATAATTTTAACAATTTTTTTCTCTCTTGTGGAAAATAAAAATGATTAATTCATGTAGTGTTCAAAAATTGAAAACATAATTATGATAACGATAATGATTAAAAGGAATTAGTACATCCTAGGGATGGGCGAAAGTACTAGGTTATCGTACATGTGCTGCCAACCCAGTAACAAATTGATGCCAACTTGGCTATCTGTGCTCGAATTTGTAGTTTGGGATTTATCAATCTAGTACCATAACAAAATTAATTTAATTATCAACTCTACTCTTCAATAGTCAATTGCTTGAATTCCAAGTGTATGCTCCTGAATCTAAATTAACATTTTTTGAAAATATGATAACATAGTGCAATGTGATTATTGGATCAATAATTTAGTGATTAATACAGAAATTTAAAAATATAGTACTTCATAAAATATAAAATACAATTTTTAATAATGAAAATTAGAGATATATTTCAATAAGCAGGTTTTAGTTCAATAATAAAATGTGATATTATATATTAAAGAATATAAAAAATTAGACATTATTTCATTAACTACAGGTTTTTTTTTTGGCTTTGAAATGTCCGCTAATATGTGTGAACAACCATATAGTGGTACTGTTTTTTGTTTGACTTAGGGGCACCCTGTTTTAATTTTTAGGGTGAGATACCGATTGTTGGTATATGGAGTGAGATTAACTTCCAAATCAAGAAAGCAAACCCATGTGTAAACCAAAGCTATTGTCACTTTCACACACTAATAACTTGATGATTATGCTAATGTGATATTTCAATAATGCTTATCAATATTTTACCAATTTCCATATGCTTAATCGAGTCATTTTTTATTGTAAATTTTGTATTTTAAAATCGCTGTTTTTTCACATACTAATTGTTATGATCACGCACATATATATATATATTTGCCAAGTATTACAACTAGAGCAATCTTATATTTTTCTTCTTTCTGGTTTATGAAGATATATTTTTCTAAAAGAGTAATTATTTATGGTTGATTCCCAATCCCATGCCACTCATGCGCCACCCATACTCAGTAGGTGTTGAACCCTTCTCATCAAGATTTATTTCATCAAATCTTTAGGCCCTGAAGTGTGTATATATATATATATATTTCCCTGCTGCTACCTAGGTTTTTGTTCTTTGCTGCCATATGGCATGGCAGATATCATGGACCACGTTATTTCGCAAATAAACTAATTTCTAGTTCTGCACCTTATAAATGTAACATACATATTCTTGATTTTTACCTTCTCATCATGAATGTCCCACTATTATTAATCCTTTACTAAAAACCCTTGAACCAGAAGTTCTTATTATATTCAAGATTTGGGATATTATTTAGTGACTTCATGTACCAAGAAACAGCATTGCAGTTGGTTATAATTACCCAAAAAAAAAAAAAAAAAGAGAGCGCCTTGCTTAAGCTGCCAAGTCTTGAGCATTATGAGACCTGGGGTAGTTGGCCATTTTCAGGCTATTTGTTTAATAACATTAGTTAATGGGCTAGGGTCAGTTTGGGCCTACTAATATTTAATGTTCTTGATGGGCTTTCAAAACAAAGAATGACAATAGGCCCCAATGGTCTATGAGAATTATAGCACCCGCAAATTATAATTATAATTATTTTTGCTGTTTATGCACAGGGACTTTACTTTGGACTTAGGACAGGGCCCATATAACCAACCAAAATTAAAGAGTACACTCGATGATCTACAGTTACAGTGGAAGTACATTCATTTGGTCTACAATGAATAATATTTTGTCGAGTTTAGGGCCTCCATTGATGGCAAAACTCAAAATCTGACAAGTGGATACCTTGATTGTTTATCATGAGCAGTATTGGACCTTTGTAAAATAAATATTTCTGCTCATTTTATTTTATTTCTGCTCAGACTTGTCCTTTTAGTTTCTGACAATTTGAAATGTACACTTTTATGAGTTTTTTTTTTTTTTGGTGGTTGCAGATGTTTGAAAAATTAGTGGTTTGCATTTATGTAGATTAGATTGGTGATAGCTACTTAATTGCCATGTGCATGCACAATTGTTTTCTCCACAAGTTCCCTCAGAATACAAATTCAGAGCCACATCATTTTCCGCATTTTGTGTTTAAAAATATATCAAAGAAATTTTTTTATGAAAAAATTTTAGAAATTTTTTTATGAAAAAATTTTAAAAATATTTTTTTAAAATATAATTTTAGTAAAAACAAGTGAAAAAAAGTGTGACGATAACTGAAATTAGCTTCATAAGTGACAGCTCCCTCTCTTTTTCAGATCCACATTTGAATTTGCGCTGCCGTTTTGTCTATCTTTTCAGGTTGTCGTCCAAACACAGCATCTTGTTGCAATATTTGTGATCACGGAGTTCTTATATTTTGATTATTGAAAAATTTATACTCGTAATGTCCCTTGGACGGGAGGTAATGCAAATAATGTCTCTCATGTTACTTTTCCATTAAAAGTATCTTATATTATTCCTTCCAAAATAATAAAAAAAATCGTCCATATAATAAATTTAATTTATGATTTCAAGGAATAATAACAAAATATTGTAACATCAGGCGCCATTTGATTGCTTCTGATGTTTTCCAATGCATAACACCAATGTGCCAAAGCCAAAAAAAAAACATCATCAATAGTAAATACAACAAAAAATACTCCTTTTGAAGGAAGGATTCTGGTAGGTAGCGTGTCCAAAATTTGCAGAATTGGAGCTTTTATCACTCACATTAACCTTAGTGATTAACACAATGTTCTTCCTTCGTCTTTCCAAGTTCCACAAGCATAGTCAAAAGAGCCTCACACATTTCACTGCAATCAGGCTCATTAACATTCTTCTTATCTGAAGAGTAAACCATCCATGCATGATCGAGCTTCCTGTCTGGTCTCACTACAACTGAACCGGGAACTTCGGCATCGCGGCAAGTTACTAGTCCATCGCTCTTCTCTCCATACCTAAGCTGCAAGTGGAGTGCGCACACGGCCATGGCAGCAGACAGCGGCATCACTACTGGTACCTGGCATCCAGCTTGAACAACACCCTCAGGTTCCTCGACTCCAAGTGTTGGAAGGGGAAGCCAGGGGAGTTCTGCTAGTGCTATCTGGGTCATCGTACCAAGGACACCTGGAGTGATGCTTGCTTCAGAGTGGAACGAGATGACAGGGATTTGTTCAGGAAGCTTGTGGTTCATGATGAACTCCCTCCGCTTGTCATAAGTGAGATCTTCCATTGCTCGAATATCACCCTAGAAATATATGTTAAGTATTCATGATCAGATGGAGAAGGCAAACTGAATATTCATATGAAATTGAGCTGAGATGAAAAATGATACTGCTAATAGAAACAAGAAAAACCCACCAGTCAACCCATCTGCCCTCAATCGCAACATTGACGTATGAAAGACGAGAGAGGTTGAAAATAAACAAAAGTCTAGCATAAAAGCCTAATAATGAACTCTTGCACACAGAGAGGAACAAAAGACATGGACTCCAAAACAACTGAGAAAGATTGCAGCATAACTATATTTTTCCTCTTTCTAAATTTTCACTTGCCTGCACAAATATATGGACTACTCCAGGCATTAACAAAAGAATACCTTAATGAGCCTGCATATCAAAAATTCCATGATTTTCCGGGTTTCTTTGTCAGCAATCTGGCCCTTACGGAGAATATCAGAAGCTACAGGGGATCCACCAAATGGGCTCTGCACCAGCGCCAGTCCTGCAACTTTATCATTCAGTTCGGACGAGTACAATGACAATGCAGCTGCAGCATCAACTCCACCCTTGCTGTGCCCAAGCAGCATCACACGCTTCCCTGAACCCCAGTAAAGTTCCTCAATATATTGCTTCAGTTCGCATGCATTGTGCTCCACTGATGCCTTCATATATGCAGACATAAACAGCCAGAAGTAACAGCATCATTTGTGAAAGAGTATGAAAATAAGATTATTGAAAAAAGGATGAACAAACTCCTCAAGGTATCATTTATTTTTTATGCAACTTCTTCATTCCCTGCTCAATGTTAGTCTAGATAATCCACCAAGTAATCATGAATTACCTCACTGTGAATTTTTGCAATGTGACAAGCTAGACCCATCTTAGAAAAGAATCTTTCAAGTAATCATGAATTACCTCACTGTGAATTTTTGCAATGTGACAAGCTAGACCCATCTTAGAAAAGAGTCTTTTAGTGCCCACAAAATACAAGGGACCATGATTACTAAAAAGGCCTGACAAAGGCAAAGATTAACATTAAAATGTGATTTGGTTCGAGTTTATGGCCAATAAATGGAAATAGAAGAGGGATCTTTCCATACCTGGTATTAATAGATAAACGAATGAGTTTGGAAGTATGTGCTCTCCATCCCTGAAGAAAAAGACAGCATTGTGAGAAGATCCATGCATATATCAAATGATATAATGTAAGAATCAACTACCCAAATTTCCTAGCAATATGAAAAGAGATGAAGTTACCAATACCATTCAAGTGCATCCCATTGCATAAAAAAATAATCAAATAAAAAAAAGTGGAATTAGTCAAAATAAAGTCATCAGTAATAGATCTACCTGTACATTGCAGTCAAGGCTTCTTAGGAGTGTCACCCACATAGGCCTTCTTACCAAAGGCATAGCCAGATAAACTAGAAAGTGGCAGTGCAGAATAATTTCATATTGCCTTTTATGCATCATCTTATGATTTCAAAATTAGAAGAGGGGAAAAAATCCTATCCATTAACAAACACACATGTTCACGTATGTAATATTATCAGCAAAAATTGGAATAGTTGTTCAATTTCTCTTGCATAGATCTGCTAAAAAAATCTAGCAGTATAAGACAAGACAGCGAGAACTTCTAAATTTATATCTCGGAAATTATAAATCATGGACCACAATCATGCAAAACTCAATATCAAGGCCAAATGTACATATTATTAAAAATTAACAACAACAGACATACAAAAGTGTGCATTAATGCATAAAACTGAAAGTTTCGTATATTGCATTACAAGTTAGACATATCAGAAATTATTTCATGTTCTTCTGAAATGGGGTTCAGGAAATTATAGTGAAATACCATATAATTTTATTCTGTCTTAGCAAAACTGTTCAATTTCAATGAAAGCAACCAAAACAATGCACAAAATGGCCAACCTGATAAATAGATCAAATTTAATAAGAGAAATGAATGATATTCTTCAGCACCTTATTTTTTTAAGCACTTCTAAGAATCTAGCTGTACCATCTTCCACAGGAGCCATTCCAGGTGTGTGTTGTAACCATCCAATATCATCAGATGAACCACGCAAAGTTGTACGGACTCGAGATGCAATGCTGAAGATGCCAAAATGAGTACTACTTTCATTTGAAAAAAAACAAAGATGTGTAAAACTTGTGAACAAGCTGGACTCAACACAATTTCAAGACTAGTGAACTTAAAGAAACTTTACAGGCTCTTCTACAGCAAATGCATCAATCCACCAATCCAATCTGTCATTCTAAAACCAGAGCTGAGGCCACATAGAGTTCATTGACTCCACAACTCAATGGTCTTTTCGATACAAAGTTTTGGGGTCTTTTTCTTAACTGACCCACAAGTTATAGATAAAAAATAAGAGAGGAGGGCAAGAAAATATTCTGTAGAAGAAATAGCAAAAAGATTCATTGGAATCAATTATTTATTAGCCTCTATATTTGCTCCTCAAAATCAAGCATCAAATCCATGAACCTAAGTCTTATTGGAGATGACTAACTTGAAAAGATTAGTCAATTTTGAAAACTCAACTAATAAGATAAAGGTTGAAATCTTCAAATCTGATACTTCAAAATAACAAAAAGAGAGAGAGAGAGAGGGGGGGGGGGGAAGGGATTGTTAATCCAGGGTCCTTGTTCTTGTTTCATTTTAGTCAAATTTTTCTTGTTCACATTGCATTTCATACTTTTACTTTCTGAAAATTATCCCCGTGGGTTTCTTTCTTTTTATTTGTATTTTAAGGTTTGGAATTTTTTAGTTCTTTAGAAAATGTTTAACCACCAGTTTCTTCTTTCAGATAAGGTAATAATAATAACCCCTGAAAAAAAAAAAATTTATGGCCATGTCACAGTTTTCAAACTAACTTCTTTACCTATTAACTTGGACATGAGCGCATCTGATATAATAGAATGAACATCTCAAAGAGGCCAATGCTAACCTCCAGGCTAGTCGAAAACCAAACAATGGGAACATCAGCCTACAACCACTCGAAATAATGTCATGTCAGGCCAAGAAACAAATGTATTGCACCGTATATTCATGACAGAGAAGAACATTAAAGGAATCTAGACATAGCATTACAGCAATTATATTACGTTTATACTACCGTTTTACCAACTCTTGCATTCTACATTGAGCTCACCACTTGTGCATCAGAGAGTCCACAAGCACCATAGACATATGTTAAATATGATAAGAATAATTAAATAATAGTGTCTAAAAATTACTGAAGAAAATCAATACAAAGAACAGAATGTGTCTCAGTAAGGGTACAAAAATGTACGACGTATTATCTACATTTCAGATTAAAAACTGGAACAACAAGGTAAATCTGGTCTATATGACCATCAATAAAATCTCTATAGCTTAGTATTATGGAGAAATTCAGTGAAAATGAATAATACCATTCAATAATATAGGAGATGCCCTGATGACTATAACTGGTTTCTATAATATCGTATCTTGTATTTACAAGTATTTCTTCCTTGACCTCTGAGGTTCTTCTTCTATGGATTTCAGGGCTTGTATCAGCAATATAATATTTTGGAGATGATGAGCAATCCTCCCCATCAAATTTACATAGGCTGTGGCTAGAAGATCTTGACTGTAGTCCAGAGGAACAGGCCACCAAATTTTCTGAGTATCCTTCAGCATCTTGCAGCACAAGATCCTCTGCATAAACAACATTGTGTCATGAAGCCAGAATTATCCCAAAGTATGGGCTAAATGAAGATTGCCCTGAATAGAGCTAAATGGACGAAATAACTTAGTAGTTGGAATTGAGGTTGAGTTTAGTTCAATACATGAATTAAGGGGGAATCACACAATCGCAAACTAATATAGCAAATTCATGCAATCAAATTTAAGAACTCACCAATAAAACGAATCAATCGATGACGTAAATAAGCAGTCAATGTCAGCACATGGGCGATAATGTCATCCACTGATGAGCAGAATTCAAAAGAATTTGTGTTACTCACAGTGTCACGATGAACCTGAACGAGGACCTATAGTTAGACTTGGAAAACTGAGCTTCCACATCAAATTAACTTCTGCTTCAAAATATATATATATATATATATATATATATATATATATATATATATCTCAAACTTACTTGACTATAGCCTAGAGATCATACAAAAAAATTTGTGTTATCGAGTAAGAATGTAATAAACCCCTGCATGGGTCAAAACAATGATTACATAATGAAAGTGTTTTATCACATTGGTTCTTCAAACGGACAAACTAATCCTTGCGTTTAAAATGATTAGAACCTATTAATTGCATTGACTGAGGGTTCTGTATAAACCAAGGAAATCTTAATTAACACATCACACCAAATTCATGTCAATTTATGTGCATGTGAGGATGCACTTTTACAGATGCCCAAGAATTTGTAGACGCCACAGCTTTAAATAGCTTAGGATTGGTTTCAATACCTGCTTTCTTCGGTGATCATGTTTGTCTAGAAGGTAATATTTACTTGATGCATACCCAAGCTGAAGTGACTTTGATAATAAAAACAGACAATATATTGTTAGTGATGTTAAATTACATAGAACAGAAGGTATAACAGAAAAGAAAAGCAAAAAAAAGTGACGCCTGAAATGGGATTTAGCACTTACTGTTGAAGGAATATCAGTTACATCTCCATTAATACATAAATCTCCCATTAGATGATCCTATCCTGGGATAATGCAAAATAAAGATGATTTAGAGGATGAAAGCAGTTTTTGTCCATTGATTATTCCTATTCATCCTATCCATATAAAAGGGATATTGAGGGAAACACTTAAGCAATGGTAGAAACTCCACACTTAGCTGCAGAAAAAAAAAATCTGGTGCAAAAAAGTTGGTTTTCTTTAATTAACTGGGAATCATGGGTGTAAGAAAAATCCCAACTTCAAAGAAAAATGTAGAACCAGGCATCATCAATTTGATATTTGCAGCTTTTCTATAAACTAGGCATCATCAATTTTCAGAGACCCAGTTTAAATCTTGCTGAAATGAGATTCTCATTTTAATGCTTTTGGCATTATCTGAGGTATAAATAAAATACTGAGTGACGGTCAGATTCAAATTCGGCTGGATCTCAAAGGAACCAATATTGAGTTTTTACAAATTTCATCAAACCTTCAGTTAAAGACAATATTGAAATGACCGAATTTCAGCTTAAGTTTGACTTTGACAAGCAGTAAAGAAGATCCCGCATTATTGAAGTTCAAGCTCAGCAACTTCCGTTTTCGCATTCAACAGAACTCATCGAAATGATAATAAAACAATTTATCAAATACATGAAATCCAACTGAAGACAAAATACAAGAATCCCAGATAAATAAAAGCAGATAAAAATGAAATCTTTTTCCAATCACGATGAAGCAAAACTAGCCAAACCAAGACAACCAGACAGATTGAACCAGAATTCGAAAGAAGCAGCCACAAAGAAAAGAAAAAGCAGAGACTTGAGTTACCCAAATGAGACAAACAGAAAATGACGGCCCAAGAAGCGAGGAGGAACCAAAACCTGCAATACCCAGAAGCAGAGGAGTCTTCAGAATTAAAACGCACTCAAATTTATAGGGGGAAAAAGTAACAAATATCCAAATGCACCCGTTTCGAAACAAAGGAAAAAAAATAAAAGAGCATGAATTTCAAAAGCAAAGAATATAATAAAAAAAGAAAAAGAAAGAAAAAGAGTGATGAATATGTTGGGAATAGTAGCAACCGAATTAGAGGAAAGTCATGGAACAGGAATGGGAGCAACAGATGATGTGTTGGCTGCTACAGTTCTTCTTGGCCTTCAACTCTCGCAAAAATTTTATGGCCTTTCTTTTTTATCTCTCTAAATTTTCGTTTTCCTTTCTTGAAAATTAATTTTTTTTTATAAGATGGTCTTTTATTGTGGAAATTGGAAATTTTTTTTGGGGGGTTTCGGTTGAAAAATTAAGGTAGAAGCAAAGTGGGTGCAGAGTAGGACCCACTACTATATGATCACTGACTGACTGAGATAATTCTTTGGCTTTCCTTTTTTGGGGAAGAGGAGAGACACGTGGTGTACTGGGACCTAACCAATTCTTATCGATCATGGACAAAAGAAGAAGACTGACACCCCAATCGGAATGGAAGTATGAGCTCATCTTGCTTTCATTGTAGGTGTTTCTTAAGAAAGTGTTGTGCAGAAGAAATTCAACAAGCTCAAGAAACTTGAGAATTTTGAATTTTCAAGTCATTGTCAAGTGGAGGAGTATGAATCGTGCAAGTTAGGGAATTCTGTTTCAATATAATGTGTGCGTTTGAGATATAGGCAATGGAATTTTATTAATCATAAGATCAATAAATGGAACACAATTTGCAGTGTTTATGAGGAGTGGCAAAAAGAAATAAAGGAAAATAAGCTATTCAAGAATTAATTCCCTTGTGGCAAAAAGAAGAAATATTGTTCAAAAACCAGCAGCAAAAGAAAGTGAACAGTCGAATACTGCACATTGCTCCTGAACTGTTCGAATTCCGAAGAAACATCTGTAAAGCTTGCATTGCCAAATAAGACCTAAAGCTTCAAAGTTTTTGTACAAGAAGAGATAAGATAAGACGATATATACAGGGAAGACTGAGACGATACAGCAACAGCAGCAATTCTACATGGTATTTATCAAACTTAACCAGGAACTCTCTTTATGGATTGAAAGGAAGAGAGATGGGATGGTTCTTCGACAGCAGCTTTGACCCTGCTTTTTGCGCCACCATTCCATTTCCACCTCTGCTCTCAATATATCCTGATTGCTTGCTCATGGACATTCTCATCTTTGTTTTATCTGATATACTCTATTATACCAAATTGAATGAAGGGTCATGTAAAAGAGATCGTACTTCAATGGGTTAGCATGCCAAAGAAAATGCCGCTGAACCTTCCTGACCCCAAGCTGCATCTGAAGATATTTCTCTTCTGGAATTGAAAGTAATATTTCTTTCAAGTTAGGAATATCTTTTTCAGCAATGATTACTGAGAATGCCCCCCAATCGAAGACTTCAAAAAATGGAGGCACAAAATTATCAGATATAATTACAGGTACACACTCATAAAAGATGGCTTCAACCACTCTGGGGCTGTTGACCTCATAACCCTTGGGGCAGATGCAATACTTACTGCTCTTCATGTGTTGG
>CATIWR010068840.1:0-22086 GCA_949677035.1 Omphalea diandra
AAATAATTAATATTAGCCCACAAAAAATTTTAACACTTTGTAGTCACATCTATCACCAACACCAACACGCTAGCCACTATCAGAGCAATGCATATTCTTTTCTTCCATCTCAACTTCATTGCCATCAAGTTGAGAACTAGAGAATCCATCTTCGTGCTCATCTACGTATAGAGATTCATCATCATCACGGGTGACAAGCTCAAATCCTTCACCTGCAGGGTGCAGTTCTGTGCCTTTAGAGTCCAAGCTTTGATCACCAAAATTTGACTCAGTTGAAGTGCGCTGAGTTTGAAATAGAAAATGTGCCACAGACTTGAAGCCTAACTCTCTAACCTGAAATGTCCACCAAAGTTAGAAAATGCACGCTTAACAATTGGTATTGATCTTTTAGTTTTAGTTATTCGGATACCATCATCAAAAGTCATATAATTAAATAAGATGTGCACTTACACCCACTATTACATATACAAAACTCCCACATGCAAGCAACAAAATTTTAGGGCATGTTTAATTATAGAAAACAACTTTCTATTTTTCATTTTTAATTTTCTTAGAAAATATTTTCTATTGAAAATAATTTTTCATTTAAAAAACATGTTCATTTATTAAAAGTAGAAAATTGTTTTCTATATAGAAAATATTCATTATCTCTTCATTAGTTAATTTTATTATTATCTATATTAATAGTTTCCTAATATATATATATATAATCATTCATTCATTTTGTGTAATAAATTTCTCCCATATTTTTCAAAATTGATATCAATTATATCGTTAACTCTTTTAAATGAAAATATTGTAAAATACTTTTTTTAAAAATAATATTATGGAGTCAAAGACATTATATCTTTTATATACAAAATAGTTATAATGAAGACTTAATATATGAAATTAAACAAAATATTTTATATACAAAATAGTTATAATGAAGAGTTAATATATGAAATTAAACAAAATAAAAAAAATAATCCAAACAAAAAGAAAATAAATTAAAAAGTAAAAAATATAGATACAAACCAATGGTGAAACTAAAAAGTATTTTTAGAGGGCCCGCTCTTGTATTTCAAAATTTTTCAATACAATTAAATAAGTATTTAACAACTATAAAAATATATAAATGTACATACCTACAAAGTGACTATTAGTTAATACTTGAATTGTTGGTATTGACGTGCGACTAAGAGAAGACAATTGTATCTTGCTAATATAAATTTGTTGAAAATATTGTAAGCTTCGCTCATTTTCAATTGTTGCAAAAATTTCTTTTTCGACATGTACAATTATATTGTTATTCATCTACTCTTCTCTCATGTTATTATGCAAGTTAGTTTTGACAATCTTTATTGCAGAAATACTCTTTCAACAAAAGCAGCCGCAACTGGTAGAACTAATGCCAACTCGATCAAGCAACAAACTATTAGAAAATTTTTATTTTTGCCAGTTTCAACAATCCTCCTAGCAAAACTTCCCAAATCTCCAATTATAGAAAATTGAATATCAAGTCGCACATTATGAATGTAAGTTTGAAGTTGTTGCTCAAATATTAAATAATCAATCATTGATGAGTTATCTGGATATAATTTAGCAAAACAAAGCAGCTTATGAAGGACAAATTGGGAAAAAGAATCTCTTAGATCAAGACATGTTGTACAACTAACTTCGTGCTTGCTTTTGAGAAACGATTATTAATCTTTTGTATAATTACACTGATATTGCAATGATAAAATTAATAACCAAGAAAAATCTTTTAGCAAATATAATAAAAAAGGATTTATAAAAATAATACCTGATAAAAAATTCACACAATAATGAGGAAAATCGGTAATGTTTTGCCCTTTACATCTGTCATGACTAGGAGTTATCATATTCTCTTCCATATTAAGCACTAGGATCTTGTTCTCACAAACTGTGTTGACTTGCTCAAAAAGTATCCTCCATCTTTTATCCCTATAGTCTTGTGGTTGAAATTTCACAGTATCAATCAAATTCATGACTTGTATAATATTTTGATTCTTTTGTTGTAAGGCAAATGACAACTCATTTGTGATTCCTAATAAACACCTAATTAAGTGCAACACAAAAACAAACTCGTAATTCTCTATTCTATCAATCAAACCTGTGGCAGCACCTTTACTACTATTAGAAATAACATCATGCATATTTCCCAACACTTCTATTATTGAATTCCACATAGAGCATAAATGAAGTAATGTTAAGTAGTGTCATCCCCAATGAGTATCTCCTAGTTTTGTTAAACTAATTTCTTAATTTTTGTTTTTTCCACTAATAATCTCTACAATTTTAATAAAGTAATCATCCTATCATGTTCAATTTGCCTAACTTGATCTTTTCTTTTACATGATGTTCCAATCATATTCACAATCATAGTAACATAGCCAAAAAATTCACTCACAATGACGTTGCCCTTGGCAATAGTAACAATAACTAAATGGAGTTTATGAGGAAAAGATGAACATATCTTGCATATGGATTTTCCTTCAATATGAGAGCCTTCAACTCATTGAACTCGACTTGCATATTCAAAGTCTTATCATATCCTTGATCTCTCAATCTGGATAATGATAATCCATGTTTTGCAAATAATGCATCAATAACATTCTCTAAAAGAACAAAGGTAGTGTCATACACATGCACCATAGCAAAATACCATTCAATAGCAAGTTCATATTTAGATATATATCTTAAAACAACTCCCATTTGTTCTTTCACTAAAATATCTCGAGACACATTAATCATAAGAGAAAAAACACAATCCCCAAGATCATTGATGATAACAAGTGTGATCTCTATGACACAAGCATGTGCTAGTTCCTTTTTAATTTTTTGGGAAAGTCATTTGATTGTTTTTAAGAACATTTTGATTGACTACCTTGAAAACCTTTTCATTACGTTGGCTATACCATTCAAGTAACTCAAGAAAATTGTTGTTATTTAAGGAAATAGTTAACTCATTATGTCCATGAAAAGGTAAACCTTGCTTTAAAAGAAAGTGTGTCACGTCCAACATCACTGTTAAATGAGTGCGATAAGCAACATTCATGTAGCACTCATGTGCTTCTAACATATTTGTCACACTATGCCTCTAATCTTGAAAAAGTTGAATATCGTCTAAGTTAAATTTTGCATGAGATTGTTTTCTACCACTACTCATTTCAAAAACATTAAGCTCATTCGAAGACTCAATACTGCGAATTTGTTTCAAAAACTTCTTCATATTCTATCATAAATAAATAATCTCAATAAATTCATGTTACTTAATCACAATTCACAAAATAATGAATTTTCAATCACAATTCACAAACTAATAAATTTTCAATCCAATTCACAATTCAATGGGGGTTTTTTTTAAATTCTAAATTTTCAATTCAATAAGGGTTCTTATATTCTAAATTTTCATTTCAATAAGGGTTCTTATATTCTAAATTTTCATTTCAATAAGGGTTTCTTAAATTCTAAATTCAAAGGTTTCCTAAATTCTAAATTTTTAATTCTTAATTCACAATAAATTCAATTAAAGTTTCCTAAATTCACAATAAATTCAATTAGGGTTCCCTAAATTCATAATAAACTCAATGAACTAATTCAATGAGGAAATTCTAAATTCAATCAATTCACAATAATCTAATTCATATTTAAATTTCCTAACCTAACATTAGGGTTCCTAAACTCCAAAAAAGAAAAAAAATAAAATACTTACTTGAAGCTGCTAGTGACTAGTAATGGTGGTAGCAGGATGGAAAGAGGAGGGCATGGATAGGGGGATTGGAGAGGAGGGGAGGGAGAAATCTCTCAAGAGAGAAGGGGGATCTATCGAATAAGAGGAGGGTATGTTTTTAATTTTTTTGTTTTCATTTCATTAAAATGGTGTCATTCCATCGTTTTGATGAAATTAAAAGAAAAAGATAAAATCTAAAAAAGGGGCTTTTTCTTCATTAGCCACCCCTTTCTTCTCCATCACTATAGCCAGCAGCAGAGCAAAGGCTGGTGTCTCGCCCTATCCTCCTCCACGTCCCTCTTCGGTAGTTTAAGGGGTTTCAACTCCGCCATTGATTCAAACTCAATCTAGCAAATTATTATATTGAAAATAATAAGGTTATTTTTGTCTTTCAATATTTTTTCACTCAATGTTAAATAAAGGAAAATAATAAAAAAACAACTAAAAGTTGTTTTTCACACATTGGTTATATTTTGGAGAACTGGAAAACTATTTTTCAATTTTCTATTTGGAAAATTTTTATATGTGAACATGATATTTTATTTTCTAATTATTTTGGAAAATTTTTTCAAAAAATAGTTTTAATTTTCTATAACTAACACAACCTTATTAGTCAAGCTCCTGCCACACATTTTTCATCTATTTGCATCAAAATACCTCCTTTCAATTGAAAGAGTCTTGGCTTTTTTCCTTGCTGTAGTTTTAAAATGAGGGAAAAGTCTCTTTGAATTGCAACCTAGGTAAACAATCCAATGTAGGACAGAAGTAAGATACATGCACATAGAGTTAGTAAAATAAAGAACACAATCTTGCACACTCACATATGTAACTGGTAGATAGTATTAACCTTTCCATAAAGAGAACCAGTGGGTGCCCATCCTTTTGCCTTCCTGCAACAACTGCAGTTGCAAATTCCACGACAAACAGGGCAAATCCAATTTGGATTCTTGCTCACTTCAATCACTTTCTCTCCATATCTGCAAAAAGTTGTAAACAAAATTGACCACATTCAAATAAACTATTCAAGAAGACTGTTATTGAAAGACTAATTTTAACTTGGACATATTAAAGCACGAGATGCTTAAAACTAAAATCATATTTCCACTGAATTTGAATGCTCCGTAGAATAGATTCTAAGTCGTTTTAGGATTTTAGACAATTGACATCCATAAGATGATATTATATCCGGACATAGAGAACCCACCCAGTTGTGTAAGAAGTCAGCACGAGTTTACTGTTAGACTGGAATTACATAGAAATAAGGAATTCTATTACCGCCCTTTGGATGTAATTTCTGACTTTCAAGAAGTCTCCAACATCTTTGCCCATATTAAAATTAATGAAGTCTCTCATAAAATGTCATGATAGATTACATCTATCAGCATACTTTAGCCCATTGGTCTCTAAAGATCTTCAGCAAAATAGTGAAACAGATTAGATAAGTTATAAATTTAGTTCCTGAGGGAAGACACGTAGTTTATATGTCAAATCCAAACAATAAAAACCATTATGGGAGGAGTGATCTCTTTACAAGTTTCAACATTTCTGTATATTTGCCTTATGTAGGATGGCTCACCTAAAGATAAGCTCTACAGACTTTGTGAGGGCAGTGGCGTCCAATTTTTAGCTGCCTGCACTTTTTAATTAAATGGACATGCAGATCACTTATATTGACGCCCAGTTCATGTTAAAAGAGTTAGAATTCATGAGATTTATTTAATGTTTACAGCCAACATTCATAATGATGTGCCAAATTAACAATGAAATTTCTTTGGAAAAAAGATAATGTAAACACAGTCATTCCCAGTATAGCATGTTTACCCAAAAAGAAACAAAAGCAACTATGTTGAGGAAAAATAGGAAAATGTCATAATCTTCAAGATTACATCAAATGAAGAGAAAGACTGATTACCTGCACTGATGGCATGTTTCTCCCTTCTTTGGATCATATATACGCTTTCCATCCTTGCTACATCCATCCACAGACAAAGTCCAAGTTGTTTTACAATCACCCAAAAGCTTCTCATATTGTTCTGTATATATTTCTGGCTTAGAGCCTTCTCGGAACCAAATATCTAGATTCTTATTGGACCCTTTATTTGATCTATTAGGGATCTCAAAATAGTTAACTGGGTTCAGACTATTCAACCTAAAAAGCACAAAATACCCAAACAAGATCACAGAAAATTCACAATGAAAACAACAATCCACATTTTTGCTCGTTCTGCTCATCACAGTTATTTTCTTTCACAAATGGAAACAACCAAAAAAATATTCTTTCAAACCTTAGCTTGTGAGAGAGGAAAATAAAGAAGGAAACCAATCACATATGTAAAGCGCATAAAACCCAATTCATCTAATGGATTTTCCTGGAGAAATTTTGAAGTTTACAAGTTTTGTAACCAAAAGATCCTACATCCACATTTTTTTCTTTTCTCATCTTTTTATTCGGCTATTCAATATTTCAAAACTTTTACTCCTCAATAGAAGTTTAAACAAGGGCTTGAGATTGAAATGGTGAGCATTATAAAGCAATGACGTCATTCTATCCCATTCTTCTAGAAGGGCTGGAAAATAGAATTTATTTTTTTTTCTACTAAACACTGAATCACTCTAAATTTCTTGGCGACTAAAGATTGGCAAATGACAACAATTCCACTTTCAATACAACAAAGCAAATTATCAGACTCATCTTCAAACCACCAAAGAATAAAAACACTAATTTTAAAAAAATCCTCTTTCCTTTTCCCTCGTTTTCATATACAACCAACAACTAACCAAACAAAACCATCACAAAATCAAAGAGAAATCCACTAAAGAATCACACTTTGTCATCAACCAAACACAAACAAGGAAAAAAAATTGTTACCTAGAGGAGCGCCTTTGGGAGGTGGAAGGGGGCAACCGGTTGGGATGTTTCTTGAGAGAAGAAACATTTCGAGGGGTTTTGCTGCTTAGGCGAGAGTGAGAGTTGAGCTTAAGAGAAAGATCCAAAATGACCAACTTTTGCATTCTTTCTTTGTTCTCTTGGATTCTTTGCTCCTTGAATTCCTCGTACCCTCTAATACCCATTTTACTTTCCTTATCTTTGACACCTTTTCCTTTTCCTTCTTGTTCTTGTTCCTTATCCTTACTGTTAATGTCGCTGTTGATGTTACAAGTAGACGTGACTTCATAGGTCTTCTTCTTCCTCGATGTGGACACCATTGCTATTTGATTCTTTTCTCTCTCTAATCTGTGTAAAGGAATAAGACTTGTTTTGTTCAGTGGCGGGAGTAAGAGCAGGGGATGGCGACAATTCGGTTCAAATCGTAAAATTAAATCGATATCAATTTAAAATTTTAATTTAATTTATTCAATAATTTAATTCAGTTGAATTTAAAATTTAAAAAAATTTAACTTTTTTTATTTAATTTGATTTTTAATTTTTAAAATTTTTAAAAATTGAACCAAATCGAATTTCACCTAAACTACACCGTTTCAATTAGCAGCGAAAACAAAACCTAAACTAAATCTTTTTTTCTTCATTTCCCGAATTGAAGCTCCCTCACCTCTCTATGCTTCTTCATGCTGCCAACCTCTCCTCCCCTCCCTCTCTCTCTCTCTCTCTCTCTGCTTCTTCATGCCGCCCTCATCCTCATAGCAGCCTCCCTCTCATCCCTTCCTTATTCTCTTTGTTGGATACCTTGATTTTAAAAAGAGCATATATTTCCCTTTTCTTGTTTGGTTGATGAGAACATGGAAGAAAATGACAAAAGTGGAAGTATAGAAGTTTGCTTTAGTAATTTTCATTTTCTTTCCCATTTGTTTGATGAGAAAATGAAAGAAAATGACAAATAAAGGAGGAAAATTTAATGGGCATTTGCTATTTGATTGATATTCAAAGTAATGAAGTGTGCTTTACTAGTTCTTATAACATATGGTTCTGAGCATTGATGAAAATATAAAAATGTAGATCTTTTTCTTTTCTAATTGGTGAAAATATAAAAATGTAGATCTTTTTTATTTTTTAGTTTTTTTGTTGAGAATGAGAGAAATAATGAAAATATAAAGAATTTTCAATGGGTATTTACCATTTGGGTGATATTTAGAGTAAAGAATATGCCTTTATAAGCCATTATAGTATGTGGGTTTTGAGTAATTAAATCGGGTTTGTTTAATTATCTACTCATGTTAGGGATAAAAGTAGCACAAAAATTAGTTCATGTATGCTGCAAATGTGGAGGAATCAAATGTTCATATTGTTGGTTTGATTATCCAAAAAATGAGAGTAAAGAACGAGAAAGAATAGAAAAGTAATGAAGTGTTTTTGGTCCGAGTTCTTAAAGAAATTGAATATATTTACATTGATGGAAACTCACCTCCACGGACTGTAGTAGTATTTTGTTTCAAGTTTTGGTAGAATGTGTATTGTGTAGTGTTTTTGTTCTTTTGCCCCTTTTCTTAAAAAAAAAAAAAAAAAGCCTTTCAAGCTATGAAATTAAGTTCAATAAATGAGCCCAATAATATTGGATTTGAAAATGAAAAATCAAACCGAATTAAATTGAAATATTTTAGTTTAAGTTAATTTGGTATACATATAATTTTATTTAATTTATTTTAAAAAAATAAAATTTGATAATTTAATTTGAACTGAATATTCACTCTGAGTAAGTAAGAGAGCAAAAATAAAGAAACGAAACAAAGACACATTTTATGTTCCTATTATTTATTATTTATTTTGTTAGTACTGGTAATGGGTAATGGGTGCTTCTACAGTGACGTAAAAGCATGGCATGCAGTGTAATGATAATAATAAATTTTAAATAAATGTAATATTTATTTTTATTATATAATTAATTAATTAAATGATTAATAATTATTTTATAAAAAAGTTTTAATTTAATAAATAAAATAATAAAATAAATTTATTAAAATTTATAATTATAATATGAAAGTAATTATAATAAAAATTATATATTGATTTATATTTTTAATTTTATATGATATAATTAAGAGAAAATTTATTAAATTTGAATGAAATAATTTATAATAATCAATCAAATAAATAATATTAAATATGTGTGTGTGAGCAATTGAAATAAAAAATTATTTATTAATCTATACATCAATTTTGTGTAGCTTAATTTTAAGAGAATATTTATTAAATTTTAATAAAATAATTTCTAACAATTTATTATGTTGTTTCTAACTTTTATTAATAGAATGCTTAACTATAAGTGTCTCAAAATTCATTTCAATATTAACTGTTGTTATTTGCTTCATTGCAGAATTCATGGCTTTGATTTTTAAAATTAAGTGATATTTCGTGTTTTGTGTAGTTTGAAACTAATGTTAAATTGTTTAAAAATGTGAAGAAGAAATTGTATATAAAAATTACAATAATAAAATATAACTAAAGATAAAAAGAAAGCATAATAAACAATGATACTACATAATAAACTTCATATCTCTATAATTTCAGAGTTATAAAATTTATATTTTATTTTAATAATTTATAAAATATCAAATATAATAAATAATTGATTTTGTATATTTTGATATTCACAATTATTCTCTTGAATTTTTAAAACACAAATTATGACAAATAATCTTTATTTATTATTAAAATATTTTGTCTTCTTTTTCTTTTATCACTTTTTAAGGGGCTAGTAATAATAATAAAATAAATCTAATAAATTGTCATTTCAAATGTTATTTTTTCACTAAATTCATCTGCAATTCATTTATAATTATAATAGCTAAAATTTAAATAAATCTTTTGTTTCCTATAAATTCAACGAAAATTAATTAATTAATTAAATTATGCTTAATTGTTTAAAATAAAATAAAAATATTCTACTTTGTTAAAAATTATTTAGCGACTAATGAGTACCACATCAAATAACAATTAACTTAGATTTACCATGAAATCCAAGTATTCATAGATAGAACAAGCAGGTAATGTAATTTTAAAAATACAATTACATTTATAAAAATTAATATACTAAAATTTACTTAAACAAAAAATATGTCGATAAATCAATGAATAAATAAATTAATAATTAATTAACGCATAAAATATTACAAATCAATTAATAAACCAATTATTAAATAAAATCAAACTCAAAAAAAATTTTATCACGCCAACATTTTGAAATATTTCTACTTCGGTTATATGCACATGCATTAGATTGCTTTGACCTACTGTTTGCGGGCTTTCAAAATAAGAACCATTTTAATCAAGTGTTGCTTTCCCCGCCTGGATTGGTTTTCGTTCTCATTGTCGTTTCTTTGATGTTTTTGAGTCAAATCGGCACTTGGATAGTTTTGTCCGCTGTACCGTTTATTGAGTCGTGACCAAGAAATTGATCTCCACAAAAACAGCCCCGTCAATATAAATCTAATATTTATTTCTTTCGAGAAATAAACATGTATTGAACCATCATTTACAAAAAAAAAAAAAAAAAAGGAAACCGACGTCATAGAGTTTAAGATACATTTTCTACATTTAATATATCTTAGACAAATATTGTGAACTAAATTCATTTCATTCCTCCCTTCTATTCTACCAAACATCGTCTTAAAACTCGGAAACATATGATGGTGCTCAAATAACAAACCAACTAACCAACTAATATGATACACGAATGAACGAATGATATCACTAATTCCATCTCTCGGGTCTGCACCATTACAATATACAAAATCCCCATCACGAGGGGACATTGCTCGACTAAGCAGCATGGTATGTATGCACAAAATTATATACGCACTCTAGATTGTCGACTTTGTACAGCAGTTAGAATAAATTATCTGGACAGCTACATTCTCACATTGAAAAAATGCCTTAAGAGTTGCCTATCAGCATTTGTATAAGCAGAAAAAATGGATATAATGAGCAAAGCCATGACGCCAACCACTTGATTAGGTCCTTCAAACTGGGTTGTGATCCTACAAGCTCTATGATCACCATCCAGTAAGGCAATTAACCATCTGAGCAATGGTAAATCCAACCACAAATTTTCTAGGCAGGTGGAGAATGCATCTTCCCATGAATATCCAACAAAAGATCTCGGAGCTCAGGGAAAACTGACACAAGTAATAGTTCAAGTATCGCATATGCAAGTTGCTTCACACATATGGTCGACTGCAATTTCCAAGAGATTGAATCCGCTGGTACAGGTTAGAATATAACACAAAATGTACCAATAAAGACGAGAAGCACAAAGATTAAAAATTGCCGCAGCTCGTGAAAAGAAATAAAAAGCTGCCAGGCTCAAACTTTGAGGTCTCATTATACAGGAAGTAAAGGTTTCTGTGAAACAAGACTATTACTCATTCTGTAGCTCGGCCAATTGAACCAAATGAACAAAATGGATAGAAGGCCGTACCTGTGTGAAATAGAAAATGTCTCTTGCACAGTGTTTGTACTGCTTGGCTCCAATCAAGCCAACTAATGCTGTTGGAGCTCCATCTAACAAAGAGGCAAAATTTCTTAGCATTTCAAACAACTAACCAAACCCAGATATTAGAAGTTCTAGATGATGATGGTAAGAATGGTTTAAAATCTGCAGTCTGCTCATCCAAAAGTGAGAGAATAAATCTCAACCATCAATACATAAGGCTCCCTTAGTAATCTAGGAGCAAACTAGCTTAGGTGCTTTAATTAATTGAAATGTCATAGAATCAAATCCTGTAGGGTGGGAGGTATAAAGGATTGAGAAGAGTTTAACCTCAAGTATGTAGAACAGCCATTAAATCAAAATAAATTTAATTAAAAAAAAACCAAATATCCTTGGTGAATACAACAAATCAACACAAGTAAATATTTTCACATAAAAGGGACCTTTCTGATCCCATCTTAATCACATATGAGCGATCTTGTTCACATGGGCACCTATGTACCCCACATATCAATTTACCAAAATATATAATTTATTTTCTTCCCCAAATTTTGACAAAGTTAACACTGATTAATTTCCAGGAATAGAAACATGACCACATTCTGGGGCTTGCTTCTTGTTATCCATTGACAACAAGTAAAACAGAACACAATACGTAAGCTCAAGCGTGCGGTCATAAACAGAACTTACATGGAATTTAAGCTTTAATTGACTATTGACATCAAACAGAATGGGGAAAAAGTTAAAGACTATTACCAAAATGAAGATCAATGGCGCATAAACTAACAGAACCATCTTAAAGGATATCATCAGATTTATCCTTGCGTCAAACTTTCAAAATAAGACCACAGAATAAAACATCAAATTTAAAGTATAAATGCTTAAGAGAACAGCACTCACCAAAGAGCATCTTTTTTATATCACTTGCCCTACGAGCAGCCTCCAGCTGCTCCTCGAAGGAACCTTGTTTAGGGACCTTACTACCACCAAATTGGCAAACCTGGAAGGGACTTGAACTTAGTTGAGCATCATCAACTTTGCCTTGCGCAACTCCTACCCTTGTAAAGAATGCACCATCTGGCCACAGAGTCTGTAATTGATCCACTATTAGTTGATGAAACAAACTACGTGATTCCTCATCCAATATCAGCACCAATCAAATCATAATATGGTTCAGTGCTTAACATATCATATGGAAAAATGGTGCATCGCAATGTCATATTGAGCATCATCACAATGCAAAATACCCAAAACAGTACAGTAATGTAGTTGTCCCAGTTAGTTGATTGACAAGACCTTGTCAATCAACTAACTGGGACAACTACAATAAATCTTTTAGGTTGAAACCCTTCTACTAAAAATTTTATTTCAATAAAATTGAATATTCTTGTGCTGGCAAGAGTTCTATACCAAAGGTTGAGGTTGACTAAGGTTCATCTGGCCTCAGTCCTATCCACCTAACTACAGATACTAACACCACCAATTGATTCTTCATATAAATGAAGCATGTTCTTATGTTTGTAATACATTTATGAAGTTATAACACCATTCTTTTGATTTTGGTTCAGTCCTTACATCTTGCACCCACCGAATGCCTTTAGCTACAATGTCCTCTCTCCGAAACCAAGAAATCTGCCTCAAGAGCCAATCATCTATAGCATCTTCCATTATCAACTGTAGTATTTGCTTTGATATCCAAAAGACCTGTCTTCTGCACCAACCAAGATGAATACATCTTAACTGCTAAGTTATGGTAATACAAAAAACCATACAATTGGAAAGAGTTTAAAACAGAAAGAAACATGAAACCATAAAAAAGTTAGCTAAGCATTACAAAATGAAGACCCATGGCAGTATTTCATAAAACCAAAATATATCAAACAACCAAGAAAATCACTTGAGGAATAGCTGTTACACTACAGAGAAAGGCAAAATAAAACCATGCAGATCAGCATTGTAGCCATAATTTTGCTTAAGGGAACAAGAAAGTTTGATCAAATATTGTCAAGTAGTTCACCATGGATTAGGAAATCAATGATTAAGGAAACATTAAACAATGATAATAAGAAAACTGAGGCCCTAATCAAATTCCCATTGAAGATAGGAGTATCCTGAACAGGTAGGGGCTCTGTCCTGACTAAAATTCAAAAGATACTGAAAACAAAGGAGATGTTGCCACTGGGCTAGGTGAAGTCCTGTCTAATACTCCAAATGGTCCAGGTTGAAGCCTTGACATCCCCCTAACCCTTAATCTGAATAAAAAAAGAAAAAGAAACCAACTAGAAATCAAAGAGAGACATCTGTATGGTGTATGTTAATCTAGAAAAGTTGTAATTTAATTTCTTGGAGATGTTCTATAATGGAAGCATAAAATGAACAGAAAACTACCAGTTACATGAATTTGGAAAGATATCGGTTAAGAAGAATTCACTAGCATACAAAAGTGGACCATAGCATGTGAATTGAAGTTTGAAAAATTTAAGAGGAAAGACCACATTAAATAAATAAATACATTCTCCATTGAATTATCATATTATTTTAAAAAATTGATAAAAAGGAAAAGAAGAAATTCCATGAAATTCCCCTGACCAAATGATTTTAAAATATTAACAAAGAGGAATCAAATTTAAAATAGAGTTTCAAATTGAAGAGATAAGTAATTCTAGTCATAGGAATATGTACACGTGCTAAAAAGTACAAACATAAATGTAAAAGAACACAACTAAATGTTTCAATGAAATTTCAGAAAACATTCTCTTATCAATTTGTGATCCTTCCATTACTAGCATGAGGGCTATTAAGGGTGGGAAATCCAGAGAAGTCAGATTTGGAAGATTAAAAGTTCCTAAGCAATCAATTTGGATAACTAAATTATATCATACAAAGGGATGAGAGAGTGAGACTATCACACACAATACTGACTAAGGTCACAACACAATCAATAATCTTCTATCTAGACCAAAATTTGGATTTTCAGACAGCACTTGACAACTATGTTTGTAGTCCAGCAGTTCAAAGGATTATATTAATAACCTAATGATAAATGAACCTAATGATAAATGAAGTCATTGAGTTGCAAAAACAAAAAGAAGAAGAAGAAGAAGAAGATCAACTCACCTTAGCCAGCCTCTTCTCTTAAGCTGGAAAACCTTATCGACTAGATTTAGCAGAGGAACACTTACATTAGGCGGAGTCCACTACAAGACAAACAAAATGTGATCATCATACAGAAGGTGTGCTAAGATAGCATGGACTCCAAGACTCATGCAACAAACCAAACATCAGGAAATTCAATCAAAGAAAACGATAATAGCTGAGCTACCTGCATTAATAGACAATTAATTTTCTAAGATTTTTAAAGGCCACTAGATGCAAGATGATAGAAAGTCAAAAGCAAGAGTCAAAAAGGTTCCGAGTCTGTAGTCTGCATGGAAATTTTTCTCATCGTCATCAAAATAGATTTGTCATACTTCCCTCTCACTAACACAATCTGACCAAACAATTTGTTTTCTCAAAGCCAAATTCTGCATTCAATTCCATAGTATCTGATCAAATCAACTCTAAAATAAAGGATATGGTGCCATTGAGATCTTCTGAAGCCCTTTGTGCAAATTACTGTCACCTACTCAAATCAGCAATTGGGGACCCCTAGGTTTGCAGCAATGAGTTTAGTTCTACTTCTGCTTCTTCTGCATTTACACTACTTAACCTTCTAATTCTTTGCTTCATATCTGAGATCCAATATCCCAATCCATCAGTTCCCACATGCTTTTCTCCAAGTAGAAGTCATTTCCATCAACTACTAAAGAGTTGTACTTGTAAAGTGCTTCATCAGATATACATGCAGCTTTAAATAGGGGACCACCTTTAGATTAGTTGATTGACATCATGTTGAGAACTTAACAAAACTCCCACTGCTAATCTAGGTGAACAGTTCATCTCAGAGAATACATTTTTTGATTAAACATACACATGTAAAATAGTTAGTAAATCTACAAATGCAAATGAATACATGCACTTTTGGCAAAAAAAGTATCTAGGAGACAACATTTAGCAAACGAATAAGCAAGACGCACTTCAAAGATGGAAGGCAAGATGTGGCAAACTAAATCATTTATTTGATAAAATTAAACTCATATGCATGGTTGATGATGAAATAATCAAACTCAACAGAACCTTAATTCCATGCCACTTGAGCTGAGCTATACGAAAGGCTTCCTCATAGAAATATTGCTCAATTTTATTCATCAACAGAAAAAATCAACATAGCATGCGATAAACATGAATAAATTCCTTTAAATAGAAGAAAATCCTACAGTCAGCCAATTATGTGTCAATCAACTTGCTGCATAACTACAGAATGCGCTGAATATCATTACTGCCAAACACCATTTAGAAAATTAGAGAAATAGCACTTGGCTATGCAGCAAATACCTCAGGTGGCACTCCAACCGGATCCTCTGCATGAATGGAAGTTGCCACTGCAGAACTTCCTGCAGAAAACCCCCCCTTGATAATCAATTCAGATCTCATCTCTGGACTTTCATTCTTATTTTCACCCAAGGTCCTAGACTCCTCATCATGCTTGATCACACGAGGTGGAAAACCCTTTGAATTTGACTCATTATCTGAATGCCAACCATTAGCTTGTTCGCTGGATCCTTCCTCCTGCCCATGGCTTTCTTGTGTAAAACTTTTTTCATTATCAGAAGAGCTATTCATAGTTTCTGATATATCTTGCCTTGGAACATGTTTATTCAAATCATCTGAATGCCAGGACAAATTCCTGCTGTAGATTGAAGAATCCATTTCATCAAGTGGAGAAGGTGAACCAACCACTTTGCGCATGAAGCCATCTGAAACCCCTTTAAATTGGCGTACAATATCATCCACAGCATCATCCACATTGACTGTTGTAGCCAAACAACAAGGGAAAATGTCTAAGTAGGAGATAGCATCATAAAAACTGTAGTTTTAGGAAATGATATCTAATAAGACACTGAAGGAGATAATATCCTTTTCATTTGCATGCTTTACATACATGGAGAATGTTGAAAACTACTAAGACATGTAGTTTTTGAAGGTTTGGAGTTTGTGGGGCATTGGATGAGTGTTTATGGATATTGAATTTCAACAAATGATTTAATTGTCCTTGGATGGTTCTAGACTATCAGAGGTGAAGAAGCATCTATGAATAAACTAATATGACAAGAACACAACCACATACCTGCAAGAGTTCTCATCACAGAGGCAGACTTTCCAAAAGAGTAATTCTTCAAAAACAAAAGAGCAAAACATACAGAATTTCAGAGTCCTTCATCTTAAAAAAAGCAAAAATAAGCAAGGGAAAAAAAGAATGAAAATTTGAAGCTATTCTTCAAGCAAACCTCTAACAGCAGATATCAAAATGACAACAGAATTCACACCTTTGAGGAAACGCTAAGGAAATCCCACACTTCATGCTGTTCAGCAACATTAGCTATAGACAAAAGATCCTGAAAAAATCAGCATAATTAGAGAAGCAGAAGAGACCAAAAAATTGTAAAAGAGGAATTGCAGGGCAAGAATTGAACAGTACTTGCAAATATTTATCAAGCTGAACGCAACGTTGATGAACAAAGGCATCCTCAGTGCTTGATGAAAATATCCTTTTGGGAGGCAAGTGTAATGTGTAATTAGGAATGTCCTTAAGATGTCGATGCAATCTCTCAAAATTCCTGTACCTGCAGAGGAAACAAATGAATATAAATATTAGCAAAAAAAAAACTTCACTTGCAGACTAGCAGGAACTTTCACATTAATACCATTAATATCAAGATATTTAGACTAGCCAGGTCAATAAAAAAGTATAAAAATTTCTAAAAGATGGTATCCAGTTTAATCATCTTAGAGATGAGAACAGAACCTTCTTTTCACAAACCAAGTTTCGTTTTCTGCATCTGTCACTGCAATTGAATAAACTGCAAAGGATTTTGACCCAAGTTTCTCAAAGTATGCTCCCATAACCTGTAGAGACAGGTAAATCATAACATTACAATCTAATTACACTCTAAAAAGCATCTAGAAAGATCAGTACAAAGCAATATTCAAAGAAGCAGCTCGATTTTGAATTCAAAATTGCAAAAGTACTCTAGGTAATTACTATATCACATTTAAATCTTTAGCCCTCAATAAATTAAGCAATACCCACCCGGCACTTCAGCTTAGTATTAACACCATGGTGGGCCCCACTGTGCAGTACAATATCCGGAACCTTCATAACAGCATGATCTTCACAAGGCCTACCAAAATTTGTGCTATAGAATTCTGAAATAATTGATCCTCTACTGTCTGCAAATGCCTTTTTTTCAGCAGGCTCAGCCTTCAGAGCAGAAGTGCTATTGGATCTCTTAAGCCTATTTTTATTCTCATTCACAGAGGAATTACTAGTGCTATCTAATTCATCATCGACAAATGCTCTCTGAAAAGATATTGCCTCATAATGTCTTTGAGTAAACTGTTTCCCACTTTTATTCTCATAACCTAATAAAGCATCATGACTTAGTCGAGGGGTTAGCCGCACTATAGCTTTTGCTTCTGTTCCTGCAAAATTTTCATTCCCCATGTCTACAGCAGGTTTTGTATTATTTGTTGCACAACCCTTTGCCGTAAGGTTTTTGGTCTCTTTCTTTTTATAATTTCTTCCTTTTGTCCACATGTTTTCAAGATTTTCAGGAGTAAGAACTTCAGTTCTTCTCTGAGTTGCTGCTTCTAATATCTGTGCCCAATTTGCATGATGTGGCTGCATAGGTTCTTGCTGGTTTTGGTCAAAATCCAAGGATTTTGACATATGATCTTCAATTTTAGCCAAAGTCATCTCAGTCCCTTGAAAATTCTTTTCATTATCAACATTATTAATGCTTTGACTATTTAAGGAAGAATCATCATTATGTACTCCTCCCACAGACTGGTCACCACTTACCTCCATCAGGCTACCATTTTTAATAGCAAGTAAAATGTATTCAATGATCCCATTTATATACCTGATACACCAAAAAACAAAAAAAAAAAAAAAAAGTGAGATTTCAAATGAACTCAGAAGACAATCAGTAGCATATCTAACCACAATCACATGTGCAGTTGTTCCTTTATGTCTCACAAATGTCATGAAAACTTCAATCATGACTGTCCTCAAGACAAAAAAAAGTGAGATTTCAAATGAACTCAGAAGACAATCAGTATATCTAACCACAAACACACGTGCAGTTGTTCCTTTATCTCTCACAAATGTCATGAAAACTTCGATAATAACTATCCTCACAAGGTTTTAAACAATCTGAAACCAACAAATTTTGAAATGGATCTGGTCAGGAACTATTTCATCAAGATTGTAACTCATCCATGAGACTGAATTTGGCAAACTACATTTGGAGAATTATTTAGCTAACTAGTCCATTCAGAACAATAAATGATAATGCAGCCACTTTTTAGCTTGTCATTTAAGTTCTTATTCATAGTTGTATAGTGTGCTGTATAAGAAGATTTGTAATTTTTCACAGTGAATCTCCTTCAATTCTTTCCGAACGCCCAGTAAGCCATAAAGAGAATTCCTCTTGTCAATAATTCTATTTTCTTATCAGAAAAATGATAGATATTAACACTACCAACTCCTTAGTGAAACTTAAACAAATAAGTGTAATGAAAAATCAGAACAATAGTCTATCTCTTTAGGGAGTCCTATGAGGTCCAAAACTTAGAAAAGCCATTTATTACAGCACAACTCGAAAAGTCATAAATATAAATGCAACTCCATTATTCAAACAAAAAATACTAAATATAAGTGCAAATCCATTATTCAAACTAAATGTAATAAATGTAAATGCAATAAGTAACCCTCCATTTTATTTTCTCCTCTTTTTCCACTGTAACATATATCAAGCAAATCATTTTAGAAATATTTCCTAGTATGCAGCTTGATTGTCAAAAATCAACAGTTACACAAAAAAGAAGCATGACTTCTTGTGATATTTTCTCTTTTCAGAAAAAAGAAAAAAAAAATGTTATAAGTTTCCCTATAGATATATTGACAAGTTACTTCTAAAGCTGTATGCACAATCAACTATCTGCCTCAGAAGGCAGTCACATCCCAACCTCGTGATTCTCTTCTTCTCCTTCTCCCTCCCCTTCAACACCCAACACCCCCAACGCCCCCCCTCCCCCCCCCCAAAAAAAAAAAAAAAAAAAAACCAACGTGAAAAAAGAAAAAAAAATTGTATCATTAAATGTCTCTTCAATTCATTATCATCAATTTGCTAAAACCTATGAGAATGGGTTCTCTCTTCAAAAGAAAGCAACCACATAATTCCAGCTACTGTTAATATCATAAAACACAACCCTCCAAAGACAAGCAACAATAGAATTCCAGCCATCTCACTTTCAATCTCACATTAATAATAGACCAATAGGTTACGCGAACTGTAAAGTGCAGAGACATCATGCATTTTGAATTGCAACTTGCAAATAGTTAGTAACATATTCAGCCTGAACAAAACTTAGAAGTAGAAATTACAGAGATAATTTAGGTGGACCGATTCTTTAAAATATAATATCATATTAGAAACGAAAAACACTTCCCTAACTTGTTATAAGGACCTGAAAGAAGTAACATCCAATTATTTTAAAATATGTGTGTTATTCGGTCCTTGTATTCAGAAAAGAATTGTCTAATCCTTTGGAGGAGAGAGAGAAGGGGACATAATTCAAACTTCCTAGGAAAGAGGAGTCAAGGAAATGGAACAGAAGCTCAGAATACTGAAGAAGAAAATATAAATCTTACACAGGGCTTGCAAGACCCATAACAGGTTGCAATATCAGGCAAGTTACAAGCTCTCGTGCAATAGTTCGAACCAGGGGGCACTGAGATTCTCGAGGCCTTAGCACTACAGCTAAAAGTCCACCAGTAATGCGCTGCAGAACCTTTACCAAAACATAAGGAAAAGGGAGATTAGAAAATAAAGATGATAGAATCCATAAGAAAAACAAACTTTCATCAGAACATACCACTCACACCTTGTACTCACTCTCAGGAGATATCAGTGCTGGATGAAGCTCCTTATAAGCCATAAGATGGTGCTTTAATCTTTCATCTCTCTCATCAGTAGATATAATTCCCATCACGTCAGCACCTATTGCAGCTTGATTTTGTCTAAAAAGGTCCAAGTGATCACCTATTAAATTGATTATATCCCTGCAACATTAGCCTGTCACTTCATTCTGATGTTTTCACTTGCCCGACAATTTCAGACAAAGCTTTTCAATTAATCACACAACTATATATATATTTTATGAAGAAATTGTAAAGGGAAGAAAAACAAAGGACCTTGTTAGCAGGTCAACGAGGTTTATCTCCTTAACCCTTCCTGATATCTCACCAATAGCATCCATGATCACAGCATGCATCAACTCAGGTGCCTCCTTGTCCGGGGTAATTTCAGAATACCACAAATCCACCACAAAATCCTTCAAAATTTTAACAATAAGATCATTGATTGCAGCCTCGACAATCGGAGAATCAATTTTCCTCTTCCACCTTGGAGGCAGAGGAGCAGAAGAAAGCCGCGAATCATTCACAGACAACTGTTTCTTCTCCAAATGGGATAAATAAGATTGCCGATGAGTCAATTCTCTCGCTTTCCAGCTGAACTCCACCTCATTAGACAAAACGCGTAACGCAGAAATCAGAAGAATTGATATAGGTAAATTTATCCACATTGAAGAACTTGTATCTACAACAAAAATAAAAATAGAAAGTAACATCAGCACCAATCACATTAAATAAAGTTGATCGGGCCTTCTCCATCACAGTAATTGAGAATACCACACATATATTCGCTAAAACCAAATTCAATAAGTAAAAAAACAAAAATCAAAAGTACAAGCGCACAAACAGATAAGGCAAATAAGTTCAAAAAATAAACAGAATGTAACAAACAAATAGATTCATCCACAACGATGAAGTTGCATATATAATCCAGAAATATTTAAAAGAAAATCAGGAACAAACACATTACATAAGCTTGATTGGCATACCTGTTATAATAACTAATACAGTCACAAATTAGGCTAAAACAATCTCAATCCCTTTTTTTTTTCTACAAAAAATAAAAAAAAGGACAAACACAAACACAAACAGAAGACGCCGATAAGTCCCAAAAATGAACAGAATGCAAAATAAAAAAATATACAAAAGACCCTAACACAATTCATATAACACCAAAAAGAAACTCTAAAATTCGACCTAAAGGAGATAAAGAGCGAAACTCTACTACTTAACACGAATTATAAAATACATAATCAATCACAGAAGCTTAAACAAAGTGGAGAACTTACGAGATAAGAAGTAAGTAACGGAAAAGATACACAGCGCCCACCATACCGTACGAAGCTTAGCCTCCTCGATCAGATCCTGAATCGTCTCCATCGCCTTCATTTTTCTCTATCGAATTTTCCTTGTTAGTTGTTTTCGATCTTATTATTACTAAAACAACAACATTACGTATCAGCAGTCAATTTCGATTACTTGTCCTCTCTTTTGTTCTCTTCCACAGCAGCTAAGACTAGAATTTTATTTTATTTTTTTTATTTGTATTGTTTTATTTTTATTATCTATTATTTTTCTGGTCTGGAGAGAGAGTGCGCAGAACCGTATCCGTGGGAATTAATGGCGACAATGTCGTTTCTCGTGGGCACCACGTGTAAGCCACCTGTACTGCCGCTGACGTGTTTGTTCGGGCTTGATCTATATTCTTGCCACGTCAGTAACAATTACTTTCTTTTTTATTCAATTAATATATATAATTAATTTTAATTTCTAAATTTATTCTGATCTTATAATTTGTTTGATAAAATTATTCTCAAATTATCATATTAAATTTCACAATTAAAAATAAATATTATTAAAAAATTATAAAATATGTAATTTGAAAA
>CATIWR010068852.1:0-15607 GCA_949677035.1 Omphalea diandra
CATGTTACATGGGAATACAGGCCAAGTAAGAATTAAATGCTCTTAACAATTACTTGGCATATCATTTGTGAATAAGCACTTGCATATGGAACTAAAAAGGGCATTGTGATCGACTTGTCAAACACTTGCAAATTACAGGAAAATGGACCAATAGGTCTCAAATCATATGTTACATGAATCACATGAATATCCCGGGAGCAATGTTTGCCTTACTCGGTCATGACAAAAACAAAGTTGTTGCATTTGCACTTGCATAGTCAATTGTTATACTTGCAATGTATCATGATGATATTTGATTATGGATTATGCCATGAGGATTTGATTATTGTTTTTATTCACTGAGTTGCGACTCACCAAATCGCAATTATGATTCAGATACTGAAGCATAGAGTTTGGACATTTTGGTGCATAAAGTCTTGCATAAAGACACATGGAACATAGGTCGTCGGCTAAATTCTAAACATGAAATGCCATGATTTGCAACTGAAGATGATAGTTACAATTGGTGGTATCAGATGATTCAAGCACACATAGGGCAGACGTGCAAATCCCGGTGTGTATGACATCGCGGGGCCGACGGGCAAATCCTGGATGTTCAATGCTCTGATAGGTACCAGCTGTAGCCACATTGTGATGTACATTTAGTGGTATCAGAGCCATATGAGTTCTGTCAGATGAAAATGGCCATTACATCCTTCCCTCCTAATTTTAAACTTTTCACCAATTCAACCCCCCCTTTTGTTGCTTAAGGGCCAATAGTATGCAACTATAGTCATGTTCCAGGCAAGTGGATCTAGTATTTTTGTTTATTATTCTTGTACAATAACCTGACCCTGCTACACTCTCATTATAATAACTCTTACTATATTTATCCAAATGGCTCAATTTTTTTTCTACATACACTAGAGATATGATTATATAACATAGTAAAACATCAAGTTAATATAAAACTTATGAAAAATATGGTGAATTTTTTAATTCTACTTATTTTAATGTGATTAGTCTAATCAAGTCTAACATCTTAGCCATATCTCAAATTATACAAAACCAATTAAGAAATTGACTTGCCAGAAGTTATACAACACGTAAAGAAACATTTCTCATGTTTTACATATTGTCTAATTCAGTTTATAAGGTAAAAAAATAAAAATAAATGATCAATCTCAAGGTGAGCAGGTTTCAATATGTTGAGAATCAGTCATGATGAAAGAGTAATATCTACATACCCATAATATATTTGGCAAAATTGTTTTACAAGAATATATATGATACATAGCTCTACAAATTTTAGATTTTGAACATCACCTAATTTTGATTCTATGGTCATCAAATTCTAGGTAAATAGAATCAATAGATTGAGCAGGTTTCATCAGGTTCAAGGTCAATCACAATCAAAGAGTAATATCTCTTCCCATATAACAAATTAAGCAAAATAGTTTTATATGCATTTATAGGGGATATAAACCTACAAATTTCATACTTTCCACTTTGTTTAAATCAACACATAAGGTCATTAAAATATATGAACAAGGCCAAACTAAGGAGGTTTTAGCATATTATGAACCAGTCCTAATGAATGAGCTATAACACTTGCCATAGCTCTTCACGCATATAATATTAAGCAAAATTTTACATGCCTTTATATGAGATATAAATCTACCAATTTTTTGTTTTTACACTTTCCCTAATTCCTCTTCTAGGGTTATGAAATTGTGGGTGCAACAATTTGCTCTAACAACAAAACTGACACAATCAGAAATTGCTTCTCTTATGTTTCTAACAATTTCCATACATGAACTCCACCTATAATTACTTTATAATTATTACTAATTATGAATGTTTAACATGTTATGTGGGAGAAATTATATATGGGAAGAAGATAAAATCACTTACCTTTTTTTGCCAAAACTAGAAAAGCTTAAGGTTCCTTCCTTGCTTGCTTACTTCTTCCTCCTCCTCCTCTTCTTCTTCTTCTCCTTTCTTTATTTCTCTTTTAGCTCTCTCTTTATTTTATTATCCCTCACATTTTTTCTCTTTACTCTCCTCTAAAGGAAGAAAATTTCAATTTGTATGCCTATTCTAATAAGACAAAATCATGATAGCGTGCTACTATTGGTTGGAAGTTTAACTTTCGTCTTTTAATCGCTCTTCTTCACTCACAAATCACTTTTATCCTTCTAATAATTCCTATATGCTCATTATACTTCTAATAGGTACCAAATCAACATTATTTAAGATATTATAATATGCACACAACATATGATAATTTGTCATGCAACTATGCAAATATCACATCTATGTTCAAGTGCCCCAAATGTAATGGTGTAAGTGTTATTATCATGCTTGTAAAATGCACATATCTATGTAATCACTTATGTAATCCATATGTTCACGCGGGATTAGAAAACATTTATGTAATGGGTGTATTCATGTGAGAATGCTAGTGGATAATGATAGGGATGTTACGTCTAAGATGCCTAACAGAAGAGGAAGCAAGCAAGGTAATGGAAGAGGTGCAAATGGAGGTTTGTAGTCCTCATATGAATGGAAAAGCCTTGGCTAGGAAAATCTTGAGGATGGGTTATTATTGGACCACTATGGAGTAGGGTTGCATTTAAAAAGCTTGAAATTGTCACAAGTGTCAAGTTTATGGCACCCTCAATCATTTGCAAATCTATTTCCCCATTGCATCTTTGAAGTGTAAACTCTCTCATCAGGATAACCACTATGATATGAGCTTCTACTCCCTAGGCATGGCCACTAAAAGAGTAAAGAAAAAAGATATAAAAATCTTCTCTTCATCTAGCATGTACATGAGTACCCATCAGATCACAGATCAAACAACTTTATCATCATCTTCTAAATATGTGGATAATTCAGGCATGTTAAGGTAATATGATTGGTGCTCATGATTTGATAGTCGAGAAATAGCACTCAAATCTTCTAACAAGGGGCCAATTTTAGTATCTTCAAAATGGAAAGAATGGGTAATGGCACCCCATAAATCACCCAGAAATTCTAAGTTGAGTCAAACTATTTAGAGGTATTAGAGGGCTTTAAAACTCGCCTAAAACAAATATAACCCACTCTAGGATGGGAGAGATTTCATAAATGCTTTCGCTAAGGTGCAAAAGATGAAAAGAGCATATATGTGTGTGAAAATCAAGGAGAGGGTATTTATAGAAGAAATAGAAGGTGCATAGAGCATAACAACTATACAAATTGCTCAATATGTCTATAAAAACAATTAGTACTTTATATCAACAACTTAATGGTCTATATAGACCAATTTTCCTATAAAATTTTAGGCAAAACCTTCCCTACATTTTAGGCTTCTAGATTGTTTTGAACCTGTTCTACAGAGCATGTAAATATGCAAATAAATAAAAAGTAACACAACTACACTTTCAAAGTATAAAATCAAAGATAGGATCAAAATTACACATCTACACTAAAGAAATTTTAGAGTTTAGAAAAAAACAAAGACAAAATCACCTTAAGATGTGTCCTAAAAATCCTAACTATCCAATCAAGAATCCAAAAAAAGGGACTTTTAAAATTACTCAAATTTTTGTCCTATAATATCAAAAGTATCATCAATGTTTAATAATGCATAGGAAAGTAAAACAAATTAAGTCCTAAGAGCTAATGTGACTATGGGTAGGTCAATCCTCCTCACCCACAAAAGCGATCGCCTCCTCCTCCTCCTCTGAAGCAATAAACTCATCAAAATCTGATAGAGCTAGATATATCAACTATTAAGATATTTATGCCAACTCTGTATTTTAAAGGATATAGATAAGATAATATCATATTCCATTTTAACTTTAAAAAAAAGGTATCTAAATAATTTAGATAATATCTCTAATTATCTTAATTATAAATCTATAGAGTAGTAAAACCTAATTTTGCTTTGGGTTTATTTTATGTGTACAGTTCTATAGGTTCACATAATGTTTGTAATGGCCCAAAACCTATTTGTGGCCTACAAGTCATAAGTGGTCTCTAGCAAGATATTATGACTACCCAAATTATATGAAGGTTAGTGATATGATCTAACCTATTTTACAAATAGTACTATAATCCTTTTGTGACATTTTATCTCGATTGAACATAATGTATGGATTATGTCATCCTTATATAATTCAACTCTTTCTTGATCTCCAAATAAACTAATGTAAAATGACATTGATAACCTTTATCAATTCATTTCTTCATGCCATGCAATCTTGTTAGTCTAACTTATCAAGCGGCCCAGAGATATATTTTTCATAAATATATGAGGGGTAAATTCTTTCTCAATCATTCATAGTCCTCTACAAGATTTACTTCGTATCTAATGTTAGTTTATATAATCATTTGGTTAAAGATAATGTTGGACCATATCAAAATATGGAGTTCATCATATTGGAATCCATGGTGATTTTTGGGTTAAAGGATTAAGTTAATACTACTGCATGAGAATCACTTATGACTATTTATCCATGTAATGTTCTCATAACAAATTGGTCCAATACAATATTTCTTAAACATGTATCTATGTGTCTAACTTAATATCCCATATCTATGACCAGTAAAATGTACTCATAAATTAATGCACATACTAGTCTTCATTCATTATCATCCTAGCAATAATGACCAACTAAGGATAATTTAGAATAAAATTCTTTACACCTAAAAGTCTTACTATCAAATCACATATTTAATGACTTTGGGTAAAATTAACTATTCATAAAATTTATTATTGAGCTATAAACTAAATATAAAAGAGATATTTCATAAAAAGAAAATGAACCATGACATTATTAAGAAAATATTCATTACAAGAATTGGCCTAGGGCACAAAACTAATAGATGCTACTTTATGTCCCGTAACTCTTAGGTCAAGTGTTAAACCATCTCCTATAAGACATACGAGAGTTAGGATGGATAGGATACATAACATACACATATGCACAATCATGGACATGCATACATAATTTGCATTTTGTTACTAACTTAGACGTCCCTAGTTTGTTGTGTCACCATCCTCTTTAAGGCAATAATCAGGTCAATTATTGCCTCGGCCTGTACGAGAGGAATGTGCAAAGGAAGTATCATCTTAATAACATATGACCAAGCATAAGCAAAGTTCATAAAAAGCATGTTGAGACTAGAGATACTTATATGGTTGGTATTAGCAAGCTTGATCGTACAGGCTAACCAAGTAATGTCTAAGGCCATCATTAACCTAGTCAAAGCTCAACCATGTTGTCAAGGAAAGGGATAAGCTCGCCTACTACCACTAGCTCTAACCCTCCTACTCTATAAGTGTAAGCCCAATGTAAACCTAGATAATAGGCTCTAAACGCCTTTGCTTACAGTGCATTGTCATCCCTTGTGCACCCTATGCCACGAGAATGCCCAGATCGCCATCCCAACCATAGGGATCATCCCGAGAAGTGCCCTAGCCATCTAAGCCCTATAAGCAATACCACCTATCACCAGTCGTACCCCTAATATAAACCATAATATATGTTGGACCTCGTCCTCCTCCTTTATGCTCATCGCCTACAACATGTCAAAAGGCAAACATTGAAGGATAGGCTAAGCATTTAGTGCCTTACACTATAGAAGGTCCCACTTCTCAAGGTACTACTTTATAGTGAGGGCCCCACTAGTAAGTACCATCCCTAGGAGCTATCATTCGCCTCAACCACCTCTAGTTACCATGTATCAGCAAGCCCCCTCTAGCCCAAATGCAATTGCAAGGTACTAATAGTTAATTCTTTTTACAAGATAAGAATACTTGGTCCAAGGTGATGGAGTTCAAACAATTATGTCTGACCTCAATTGATGACTTCTGGTGGCGAGCAAAGCCTCACCTTGTGAATCGTAAGTAGCAACCATTCATATCTCGCAAAGATTGCCACCTATAAGCAACTTCAACTTTGTAGCCCAAGCCTATCAAAAAAGCACAACATCAATTTGAAGATGACTAAAAGGCAAAAAAGTAAGCAAAATAAAGAGAGTCATGGAGTCAATTATAATAAGCACACACCAAGAGTTGCCCATATATGACAACCACCTTCAATTGCACTGGTCGAAGAATTGGTAAAGGTATGTTAGCATCGCGAACCTTCAATCAAAGTGGTGGATGAGACCTATGTCCTCTATCATTAGCAACAGGCAAATCTCTACCAAGTCCAAAGGGCGAACAACATCCCTAATAGACTGCAAAGTAGGAAGCAATAGGCCACCTGATCGATCACATCAAGCAAGTTGTCATCAATTGTAGCTAAGGCGGCCATCTTCAAGCTTAATTGCTCAAAGGGGAGAATCCCTCTTGTCTGGGGGATACAACGAGGGGGCAGTGTATGTAATCCCTCCAAAGCACTGAGTAGTGCACGTCAGCATTGGTTAGGAGAGGGATCCTAGAAAAGCGAATCCCAGTCAAAAAAATGAAATCCCAAGCATGATAATCACTACTTCGATCTATGGTAGGTGGAAGGTATGGGTATTATCCATCCACCAATCAATTAATACCTACATCATGATTGAGTCACCCCATAGGGCCTTGTCCGGTAATGTCCAAAGGAATGACAAAAGACCAATCTCATATAGATGAGCGATGACATGAGGGTATAGCTCCTTAAACCAAACCCTGGCCAGGGTAACAAATCCTCCCCCATTACTAAAGGAGACATCACCATGTAAGAAGTAAAAGGCAAAAATTCAACTATTACAACAAAAAAGAAAGCAAGCAACAATAATAAAGAAAAAGATCAAAGCCACAAAAAAAAAAAAAAAGAAAGGAAAGAGAGACAACAAACAAAAATTGCAAACATATACACAAATTGAGGAATAATGGTCATTTAAGTCAGCTAATGCAAAATGGTAAAAATTCAATCAACAACTTCAGGTATGAAAAATAAATAATTTTATAAACAAAAAATAATATTCCATATTTTTCTTGTATGCATGTATTTTATGGAGTCTAATAAAATCAAAAAGCAGAAAAATAATTAAAATCTAGTATGACAAAAAGGCAATTTGTAAAATTTCATGGAAAATTATGAAATTTAATTCTCCTAATAAACTAAAATAATAAATAAATTATTCTAAGTCACGAGTATGTATTTTAATTTCTTATAAGTTATCCTAAAAATTAATTTCGATAATTTCTATATAGATTTCCATAAATCGATGAAGGCACATAGATCGAGGTCACAAAATAACTGACAAACAATAAAATAAAATTCCAAAATTGATGGATAAATATCCTATGACTAATTCGAAATATTTTTTACCTAACTGAGTGTTTGTATGCAGAAGACGATTTAGAGGCAATGCCTAAAATCTAAAGTGTCGAAAGAGAAATAATAGATAAAATTCAAAGAATAAGGAAGCGAGACCTACCACTCTAGAGATCACGCCAGCCAAATATAGTACAAGTCATAAACTATTGGAGCCTCAAGCATGCTCAAAACCCTTTGGCATTATCTTTAATGTTGCTCGTGCTAGGGGAGAAACTCTGAGGAAGGCCCAAGCAACCTTTAGTTGCCCTATTGCATCGTAATAGTTGCATCACCCTTGAGAAATTTTGTAATAGCATCAAACATCAGAGCATCCAAGTTGGCCATCATAAAAAATCCAAGAGCAAAGAAAACCATAGAGAGAATCTAAATATAAAGAGAGAATAGTGAGAGAAAGAAAAGAGAAGCACATGAAATGTAAAAATAAGACCTAGGGCTGACTAAACCCCTTATATAAAAGGGGCTATCTATACAAACAAGTCTTGTCTACACAAACAACTAATGCCCCTCTCTATGGTTGAAATTAATTATCCCACCGTATTTATGTATGGATTCTATTAAGTTGGTTATATCAATAAGCCATACGTTTGTACAAACCACTAAAGGTTGGTAGAGGAAGAAAAGGAAAAGAAGGAAAGTTTCGAGGAAAAAATAACCAAAGTACCCTTCAACACTACCAAAGCTCCGAGAAGTTGTTTCAACCTCTAAATTGTCTGTCAAATTACCTGAAATGCCAGAATTAAACCTCTTAAGGATGTCAGAAGGATCTCTAAAGCAAAATCGACATTTTAAATACCATTCTAGCTAAAGAAAGAATGCTCAATAGTATCAAACCTAAAACCACTACTCCAACATGAGTAAACCTCTAGGATAGCCAAAAGGGCTATAATGATGATATATATATATATATATATATATATATATATATATATATATATATATATTCCTAAGAAGGCCAAAAAGGCTCTTAAGATGCAAGATGACTCCTTAACTAGCTAAAAAAGGGGATATGACATAGAAGTATCCTTAAGAAGCATTTCAAAATCAAATTCACTCGTCAGAAGGATTGGGACACTTCAAATAGATTTAAAGAAGATTAGTAGTTGCAAAAAGGCCACAAACACATAAAACACTCTAATACCTACTAGAGAGCTACCTGTACACTCAATACCTACTAGAGAGTTGTTGAGACCTCGAGCACCTATTAAAAAGCTACTAGAACATCCAGTGCCTACTTGAGAGCTACTGAAAGTATATAAAACATATCAATACCTGTTAAAGAGTTGCCAAAATAAACATTAGTACCTGCCGAGGAGTTGTTAAAGAATTGTATCCTTTGGTATCATTTTTAATATTTACATTCCTACAATTCTTTGTTAAGCCTTATTCAAATGAACATTTTTCAAATGTCACTTATCAAGCACCACAAAGTAGTGGTAAATTGTAAGCATAGGTTTTGGGGCCTAGGATATAAGCCAAATGATGAAAACTATTAGCGTAATTCTCTAAAACATAAGGGTAATTATAAAGGAAGAAGAACAAAGGCCTTAAGAAGGATTAGATCAAACTCCAAACCAAGCCTAAGTCCATAAAGCCTAAAAGCCCAATTTTGTTAGCCACTATTTAGTTAGTTGTACAACTAACTTACTTGGCTATACAACCATCTACTTGGTTTTACAACCAAGTAAAGAACAAAACCTACATAACTTTTTATAACTTCATCCCTTGTAAACATCTTAGTTGTGCAGCCAACTTAGTGTGTTATACAGCCAACCTTTTGGTTGTACATACCACTATGAAATGTTAATTCCAAAAGATCCATGGTCCTTATTTGTTGTGGGTCGTGAATGAAATGCAACTAAAGATATGCTAGCTCTGTAATAAGAGAAATATATATGAAACAATAATAGGCTTTTAAAAAAAGAATTATTGATACTAAGGGACACTTTATCTAAATCCATAATGGTTTTTTTAGACTCATAAGCACTAATGTCCTCTTTTGCTCAATTCCCTCAATAAGAAGCAAGATTTGTAAGTCTATCTCTTTATCATCTCTTCAAAGCAAAAAATCTCCCATCATGGCAGTCACTACAATATAAGCCTGTGTTGCCCGAATGTGGCCTCTAAAAGGATAAAAAGCAAGAAAATGAGACATATGGATTTTTTTCTTCACCTAAAGTATACATGGGTACCTCATCATACCATAAATTGAATAGCTCCATCATCTTCTGAATATGTAGATTATTCAGGCATTGTAAGGTAATCTATTTAGTACCCATGATCTGATAGTCGAAAATGGCATTGAACTCTTCTAACGAGAGGCATATTTCAATATACCCAAAGCGAAAATAATAGGTAGTGGAATTCCATAAATCGCAGGTAGCCTAAAGAAAATCCAAGTTAAGTCACACTATGAAAAGCTATTGAAGGGCTTTAAAACCCACCCAAGGCATATCAGACCAATTATACGGTAGGAGACACTTTAAAAATGCTTTAGCAATGGTGGAGAAGGCGGAAATGGTATATCTAGGTGTGGAAATCGATAAGGAGATTTTTTATAAAGGAGAGAGAGGATGAATAATGCATGATAGTTGTATGCAGTAGCATATGGTTGTACAAACTGTCCAAGTTATTTGTACATATAATAAGTAGTGTATGGAAACAACTTGATGGTCTATACAGACTACTTTTCCTATAGATTTTTTAGCATAGCCTCTTTGGTATTTTAAACTTTTAGATTATTTCATATCTATCTTAAATAACATGTATATATGCAAATAATTGGAAACAACATAGCCACACATTTGAAAAGTGGATTCAGGGCCAGAATCAAATTTATGTAGCTATATTAAGGAAAATTCAATGTCTAGCAAAAATAAGAGGCAAAAGCCACCTTAAGTGTATCTTAAAAAGAAAATCCTAAGTGTCCCAACAAGTATCCAAATATTTTTCTACAATACTAAAAATGTCATCACTATTCAAGAATGTATGTAAAAGAAAATAAATCCTAAAAAACTAAAGGAACACAAGATGGCTCAATCCTTTCTATCTCCAAAAGTAGTATCCCCCTCCTATTTAAAGGAGACATACTTATCAGAATCCTAGGGTTTCAACAACACCATCCATTTGATCTAAACCTTTACCATTGTGAAGTTACTACTTTGTATCCGAGTCAGACACTAGACCATCTCCTACAAGACATATGAGGGTTAGGATGAACAGGATGTAAAACACACACAAGAACAATCGTGAACATGCACACATAACTTATATCTTTATTTTTATTTTGTTACTAACTTGGACCTCCCAAGTTTATTATGTCATTGTCCTCTTTAGGGCAGTAATTAGTCGACCAGCTCTTCAACCTATACACAAGGAATTTACAAAAGGAGTATCATTTTAATAACTATATGATCAAGCACAAAAGCAGTACATAAAAGCATACGAAGAGAAAAATGTACTTAAATGAATGGTCTAATAGGCTCAAATATATAGGTTGTCCGAGTGATGTCTAGAGTCATCATCAACTTAGCCAACAATGCTAACATGTTGTCTAGGAATGGGTCAAGTTGCCTTGCCACCACCAATTCCAGCCCCTTACTCCAAAAGTGCAGGCCCTCTTGCGACCTTGAACAGTAAGAGTAACTTTTGAAGGTCTCCACTTAGAATGGGCCCTCGTCCCTTGAGCCTTTTGAAGTGGTGAACGAGTGAGCTACCTAGTCGACCACCTTGGGCGAATTATCATCTCTAGTAACAGAAGTGAATGTCTTCAAGCTAAACTAATCAAAAAAGAGACTCCCCTTAGTCTAGGGAACACGATCAAGAAGCTGAAAGATGTAATCTCACTGTAGCATTGGATGGTGCATGCCAGAGTCAGTGGAGAGGGGAATCCCAAAGAAGTGGATCCTGGTTAGTTATGTAAAGTCTCTTGAAGTGATCATTACATCCCTTATCTATGATAAATGGAAGGTGTGGGTAGTGTCCATCCACCTCTCAGCCAACACATATGTCATAGTCGAATCACCCTATGGGGCTCTATCTGACAGTCTTGAGAAATGGCATGAAATCGATCTCCTCCAAATAGGCAATGACACGAGGATGCATGTCAGGAACTAGGCCCCAGCCAAGTCGACTGCTCTCCTCCCTTATTAAAGGAGACATAACCCTACAACAAATGGAAAGCAAAATTCACCATCCACAAATAAACATAAACTAAAGGATAGTGATAATTTGAGCTAACCAATAAAAGAAATAAAAATCCAATCAATAATATCAAGTATGAAAAAAATGAGCAATTTCATAAACAAAAAAATAATGCTCTCCACATTCTTCTTATGTGTTGGTACTTTTTGGAATTCGATGAAATCAGAAAGTGGAAAATTATTCATGAAAATTAATTTCCCAAAAAAAGTTTCACAAAGTCTTATACTCAATTTAGTAGTTATGCACACGAAGATTTGAAAGGCTAATGCAACCTGATTCTAAATTATTATAAATTGCAAAGAATAGTTTAAGGGTAGTGCTTAAAATCTATAGTGATGAAGTGAGAAAATAAGTAAACAAATTACAAAGAAATAGGAAAGAAGGACCTACCACGCCCAAAGTCACACTGACCAAGTGGTAGTGCAGGTCCTACACTATCGGAGTATCATGGCACCCTCTGAAACCCTTCAACATAATCTTTACTATCATGCACAAAAAATGAGAGACCCCAATAAAATCCTAGGTAGCCTTCATCTGCCTAAGCACACTATAAATAGCCATGTCATCCTTTGGGAAATCGACAACAGCATCAAACATGGGAGCATCAAAGTTAGTCATTAAGAAAAATTCATGAGTAAAGGAAAACCCTAGGCAGGATCTACGTCCAAAGAGAATTTAGAGAAAGAAAAGGAGAAGGAAGCAAAGAAAGTGGATAAATGAGCCTTTAAGCTATCTCAAGCCATTATATAAGGGCCATTATCTGTAAGACAACTAATGCCCTTTCGCATGGGACAAAATTATTGTTGCACCATGTTCATAAAAGAATGTCATTAAGTTATTTATACATACTAGCTAATTATCTATATAGACCAATAAAATATGAAAGGAGAGGAAAGAAGACCTCAAAGCAAAAATGACCAAATTTCCCCTTTCTTGTTATTGAAGCTCTAAGAAACATTTCAATCTTCAGTTACCTATAAAATTACCAAATTACCATCCCCCTAAATATCAAAATCAACCCTTTTAAGGGGCTAGAGGAATCTCCATAGTAAGATTCACATTCCCAATAATTGATTTAACCAAAAGTATACACATTTAATAGTGATTATAACAATGCCAAACTTCATATGACTATTCTAGCATAAGTGCACATGTACGATAGCCATAAGACTTATAATGATAAAAATTTATTCTCGAGAAGGCTAGGAAGGTTATAATGACAAGTATGACACAGGATCATCCCTATGGGGATCCCTGAGCCATAACACCCATCAGAAGGGATGGGACACTTTAAATAGATTCAAGAACATAAGTAGTTATAAGAAATCCTTATAAACATATAGGGCACCTAGTAACTACTTAAGAGCTATTAGAAACATACATAACATATTGATACCTACTTATAAGCTATCAGAATGAACTTAATACCTACTAAAGAGCTACTAAGACCTCTAGTACTTGCTAGAGAGCTGCTAGGAAACATAATACCTATTAGAGAGATGTTAGAACACCAATATCTACTTATTAGCTATTGGAGATATACGTAACACACTAATACCTATTAGAGAGCTACCAAAATACACTTTAGTACTTATTTGAAAAGTTGCTAAAGGATTATATTCTTCAGTATTGATCTTAATGTTTACATTCCCTATAATGCTTTATTATGCCTTATTCAAATGGTCATTTCTTAAATGTCATTTTCCAAGCCCCACAAAGTCAGGGGCAAACTGTGAGCATCAGGTTCTAGGCCTTAAGATGCAAGCTCAATGATAAAAATTATTAAAGTTATTTGCTAAGATGTAAGGGGAATTACAAAAGAAAGAAGAATAAAGTCCTTGAAAATCCTTGGATGAAACCTTAAACTACTAAGGCCAATCCCATCAAAATCAAAAGCCCAAACCTACCAACCATGGTTTAGTTGGCTATATAGCCATTTTATTGGCTATTTGGCCATCCCTTTGGCTATACAACTAAGTAATAATCCTTAGCTAATAAAAAATTCTAGAATCTCATCCCCAATGAAACCTTGGTTTGTACAACCAATATAATGGGTTGCACAGCCAACCTTTTAGTTATACAGACCACTTAAAAGAACTTTCATGCTCCTTATCTATGGCAGGTCATGGATGAGGTACAACTAGAGCCATTCCAACTCTTATGCAACCCTTTCTCTTTATAAATATCCCACCATTAGAGAGAAAGAGAGAGAGAAAGGGCTTAGAAACCCTAGTGTTACTCTACCAAAATTGTGACTTAAAAACCCTAAACATATAGAAAACCAAACACTCATCTCACTAATCCAAAGATCCAAGGCAAAACAATACCTTTGTAATTCAACTTTATGCATTCTTATTACATTTTAGAGGATAATTTCATAACCAAGTGTCTTTGAGGATAATGTTAACACTTAGAAGCATACAAGGATCCCTTCCCCCTTTTCTTGTTCTTCATTTCTTTTTCTTCTTTTCTTCTAAAAAAACTAGTGTAGGTGAGTTGTACGGACCTTTTATGGTTTATACAACCACTAAGTAGGTTGTGTAGACCACCAATTAGTTTGCAAAACCCACTTTGCCTAAGAACAGCTTTGTAAAAATGCATTTATTCTCCATTCAAATTCATTCTTCTTTTATGATTCTTTGAGGTACCTTAAGAGCCTAAATGGTAGAATATAGGGTAGAACTCATGGTCTATGACCCATATTCTTTCAAAACATATGGCTAGGATCAAGGATTTAGTTTGGTTTTTCTAAGCTAAGTGTTATTATTTCATTACATTTATGTGTCATTCTTCTATTTAGGCTTGAGCATTTTATTTTAAAGGTTTTGGCAATGATTAAGTGAGGGAATATGACCTCCTCAAATCTCATGAGCTCATAATTTCTCTATGGTATGTAGTTCAAGTGTTTATTCCAATTTCATTTACCAAAAGAAAGGGTTACAAGATTCTTATCTTATACACTCCTTCCTTATTTATTTTGGTGTTTATATGATTGTGATTAGAGAGAAAGAATACTCTTTAAGGACCTCATGATGTTATATCTCATGCTCAATATCTTATACATCTTTTTCCTCATAGTTGTTTCATATGCTTAGCATCTTAAACTAAAATGATTAGTGATGTTCATAAATGCCTAACTCTATATGAGCAATGTAAAGGAGGGTTCAGCAACCCTAAGATAACACTTGTTAAGATTCTTACACTAGGTCTTTGATATCGTCCAAATTGTATTAGCATTTCATATTCATGATACTTTATGTTTCGTGGTTCATATGCTTATGGTTATTATTATTGGCATCATATGATTCATATAATGATGGGATGGTGTTGTCTTTGGACTTAGACCTTGATTAGGTTTCTCTTAACTTAGAGATTAGGTGAGACCCTTAGTTGAACTCTAATTCACTATGTCAATTTTATTATTTTATTTCATTGGTGGCAACTAACATGTGTTTGCCCTAAGTAGGTAGTTAAAGGGGATATAACAAGTCTCACTATGCATAATTATGCATGACTATGATTGATTGATATGCATGTGCTTCCCTTCTAAATGTGGCATGACCCCCCTCTTTTGAAATTGGTTAGGATGATGTTTTGATATTATTGATGAAATTATGCTTGAAACATGATTAAGAGTGTTAACCAGACTAATTAATAATAAGGCTAAAATGATAAAAGTGAACTAAAGATGCCCAAAAGCTTGATTCTAATATCTAAAGGATGTAGGGGTGCCTAACCTCTTCCCCAAGATGTACTCAATTTTTGAACCCGATTTATGATAGAGTAAAGACAAATTAGGCCTTTTCTATAACTTAGGTAGGTTTAGATTTAGTCCTTGCCTAAATTCCTGTCCCAACCAAAGTCAGACAACGACTCCATATTCCATTATAGATGATACCAATGTATTGTCCCTCTTCCCCTTAACCACTAAAATTAGAAAAAAAGGCTCCAATCTTGCGTAAGGCCTAAAGGATCCCCCTGTTGATCTAAACTTGTTCCATTTTCTTAAGGTTGTACTAATATATATATATATATATATATATATATATATATATATATATATATATATATATCACCTATTTATTGATAAAGGATGGAGGCACAAGTAA
>CATIWR010068864.1:0-13656 GCA_949677035.1 Omphalea diandra
ATCAACTTCTTCATTTCTTCTTGAGGGATTGATTCAATTCTGCAAAATCAACACTTATTTGAAACATTAGTGATGATCAATCTACCAAGTCAAGATCAAAAGAGGTTTTAAACCTAGGATTGATTATCCTAGTTCAACATAATAGACCCAAAATAAAATAGTATTTTCTACTCTCTCTAAATATATATTAAAATAATTAGAGATATTATTTTGTTAGATATCTTTGTCATTTCAAAGGTTAAAACAAAAGGAATATCTAGTTAACTATACCTATAAAATGTACAGTTAGTGTATATATCTTAATAGTTAAGATATATACACATGTTTTTAGGATTTTAGATACAAAACATTAATTTAAAAAAACCATTTTAGAGAGAGAAAAACTCTAGTGCTAGCACACTTTTGATTTGGAGAAAGCCTATTTGTGTGGATACTTACAGAGGACGTTCATCAATTTGGTAATGTCTAAATCTGACAATCTATACTCCAAGGTTATGGTTGGGTGCTACTGGTGTAAACTGCCTTTCTACCTTCCAACAGATCTGTAAGCTTTTGCATGAATTGGTATGATTCGCATCCTTTCCTTTCAATTTAATCAAATCACATGGATCCTTTATGGGATTATATGTAGAAAAGATTTTATTTTTCAATACATTTGTTACAAATCCCAATAAGAGCCTATATCACCATCAAGTGGGACACCCTTTTATGTATATTTCTCCTAAAAAAGGAACAACTGAGAATCTTCAAGGAATATAATTAGGCATCCCTCCAACATAAATAACATGTTTCCATACCCTCTCGATGTAAATACTGTTCATGTCAATACTTGTGTATCCATCTACCCTGTTATGTGAAGAATGATTATGTACATTCATATTTCCTTACTAAAGGGATTTCCATTCTCCTTGTATATATTTCTTTCTAAGTAATGTAATAGAGATTCTTTCTTATAATGATATAATTCCTTTGAGACTTTGACCCGTTCTTGGTTTAAGGCGACTACGTACAGTTTCTACCCCTTATTAGTGGAAAAGTGAGACTCCTCCTAAGAAAGATCCTTTAAACCTCATGTGTGAGAGCAATAAGGTTGGAAAGATTTTGTACAAATGGTGTGTGTGCATGTCATACAATATCATGCATACATGTATCGATTACTTATACATGCATCATACTAATAACCTTTGTCTTACAACCATCATAGCTTTATCCAAACCCTTATAGAAGACAAAGGGCAACTAACATGCTAGGAAAAGTAAGACACTAAATATGAGCCAAAGAATTGATCCACTTATGGAACCAACCATACCTCTATGATTTTGGATCAGATGATAGATGACTTTAATTGCAAGATGGAAGAGAGAATTGTTAAGTAAGTGAACAAACATGTAAATGAGATTTTCAAAAAAAGGAGATGCCTTTACTAACAAAAATGATAAAAGAAAGGTAGCTCAACTTGTGGTGATCAACGATGACTTGTTTAGGATGCAAAAGTATTATGAGAGCAGACATGCGAGGGAAGTAGGACACACCATTATTGCTTTGGATAAATCTATGGGGAGTGAGATGGAAAGCACCTAATTTGATGGCCTTGCTAAGCAGTTAAAGAAAATTTAAAAGGCCTTAAGTGCTAAAGGCTCAAAAAAGGGAAAGAATATTAAGGAGTTATTTACTCAAAAACTTGAGTAGCTTTCAGCTAATTTTCACATGCTTGAGCTTTTAAAGTTCAAAGGAACTTAGAATGCTAAGAACTATATATGTTCATACATGCTAGTTATAAAGGCTTTTGAGTGCCAATGGACAATATGTTAGAGCTTCTTCAACTATCATTATAAGGGTATGCTAAGACATGGTATTTCAATTAGCTAAAGACTATTAGGGAGGATTGGAAAAGGTTAACAAAAGCTTATAAGAAGCACTATGCTTACATTTCAAACCTAGATGTCACTTTACAGGATTTGGAGTCTTTGAAGTAGAAAATTGGTGAAAGCTTCAATGACTACATCAAGAGATGAAAGAAGATGACCTTTGAGGCCACCACTAGACCAATTGAGAGAGATAAGATTGAGATGAATGTTAGAAAGGTGTTACCTTATATCAAAACCAGAGTCAAGGGCATATTGGTAAAGAATTTTGAAGACCTTAGAGATGCTAGTTTATAAACTGAGGAGTTGGAGCCTGAGTAAAAAAAAAAAATATAGGGGTAAAAGAAGTGCCCCATCATAGCCTCAAGCTAAGGGGGCAAGATAATCAACTTGAATGTAATTAGGGCACTGAGACAATTTACAAATTTAGGGATGCCTCTCTCTCAGGCATTTAAGAGATTATAAAAGAAATGAGTATTGAAGCCTTTAGCATTAAGGCTGCCTCCTAATCCACTGCTTAGGGGATATAACACCGATTTATTGTGCTTTTCACTAAGAAGTGAGGCACAAAACTGATGATTGTTACAAGCTAAGACATAAGATTTAGGACCTCATCAATGATATGATGATTATATAGCCAAACTCAGGAAAACCTTATCCCGAACTACAGTAATGTCCCACCTCCTAATCAAAGAGCATTCATGATATATTCTAGGATGCTTAAAGAGGTTGTTATGGCTACATTTGAAAAAGTACCAAGGAATCTTATTATTATGGTTTACAAGGAATCTTATTATTATCGTTTACACTATCAACCTATAAGAGAGTTTAAATGATGAAATAGAGACAATAAGGAAAAGAATGATCAAGCTATGGATGGAAGGTGATGAAGAGAAGGAGGAGAAGTAGGTGAACCATATAACTCAAAGTGAAAAAATACTACCTTGATAGGAAGGCCCCCAAGGAAACAAGGGCTAAGAAGAAGACAGATGAACTTATTATGAATAAAAAGAAGAATGATAACACTATCATGAAATAGTGGAAGAAGATGCCTATTTTGATCAGTGTGCAAGAATTGCTCATTATTTCTCAGGAGCATAAGAAAGCTATAGTTGAAGCTTTATCTAGCCATATCATTTCCAATGAAGCCACTCCAAAAGATGGTGTTGCTTTGGTCACCCATAAAGGAAAGATTACCTTTTGGATGAAGACTTGCCATTATATGGAAATGATCACAATTTGGCTCTATTCATTAGGCCTAAGGTGAAAGGAAAGTGCATTCCATATGTGATGGTTGATGATGGTTCTAGAATTACCATATGGCCTTTGAAGTTATTGTGCAAGTTTAGATTGTTAGAGAAAAACTTGAAAGCGTTAGATAGCATCATCCAAGCCCATGATGATAGTAGGAGGCCGACCTCAGGTGTATTCATGACCATGGTGAAAACTGTAATCATAGAGACTAGTAAAATTTATTGTTATATATATTTCTATTACTTTTCACCATTGTTATAGAGGCCATGGTATCATCCACTGGGAGGTGTGCCTTCCACTATGCATCAAAAAGTTAAGATTCCCTATAAAAGTGAGATTTTACTTATTTGTGCAAAGGTTGGAGAAATTGTGTTAGCACTGAATGTGGCTATTATGCACTTATAGTGTTTCAGGTCATCATACTTGTTGACAAGTGGATTGATCCTAAGGTGATGGGGATTATAAAAAGCATGAACATTGTGTCAAGTTAAGGGTTGAGCAAAATTCTACTAGTGTGTTAGAATTTCCTGAAATTCTTACTCAGACTACTCGAAGAGGACTTAGGTATTATGGTAAGAGTCATAATTAGAAGTGAAGGATTCATGTGGACCATTATTTGATTTCTTTATGAAGAATGGATAAGTTGCTAAAAAGGTTAAGGAAGAGATCATTGAGGGCGAGAAGCCATCAGATGGCATTGTAAATAAGCTTAAGAAGTCATTATAGGCTATCAAAATTATTAAGATTCAACATAAAAAGAGGATGAGAAGAAAAAGAGAAAGAAGAAAGGCAAACAGGTTGCAAAAACAAAGGATGACCAAGAGTTAGATCGATATGTGATTTGATATAGTCCTCAGTCTACATAGCTATGGGATGATAAGAAGAGGATCATTAATGAATAACGAGAGCAATACTTACTAGATTAAAATTTTTGGGGGCCACTAAGGAGGCTCTTACAAAGTAGAAGTTTTATTTGATAAAGCAAAATGCAACCTTTGTGGACACAAAATAGGAGTATACTGGGCCACACAAGTTCACTGAGGCCATTTATATAAGCATAAAATTAAGGGATATTGAGAGCATGATTGTGAAGTCCATTGAGTAATTAAGTGATAGGGAAATCCAGGGTCATGTAACATAGACTAAACCAACCATGGCTAATCGTGTGACACTTTGAGATAGTTTTTTGAGGATTAAGCTAGGAGATAATCAAATGAAATAGGGTTTCGAAGAAGTTGTCAAAGTTGTTACTAGTACAACAGATAGGAAAGAGGTAGATTTTACACAGGGCACTGATCCTAAGGTTTTAATTAGTGATAAGGAGAAGAATGAGGGAGAAGTGAAGATTCAAGCATATAAAACTCCAACCAACCCATTAGATTAAATTGATTTTCTTAATATTACTAATGTTCTTGTTTTCAGCCCCTTTAAAGATGATGATGTATTCCTCTATGTGATGTGTTTCAAGATCATATTGTATAAAGCATGCATCATTTCATGAGCATATTTAACATTAATTTTATGTATGCCATTGCATTGAATGTTATCACACAAGAATATTCAAAAATCTTACTCATTACCAATGATGTCACACTAGTGAAGGGAAGGAAATTTGAATAGCTACTCAAAAAGTACTAGAGATTCTTTATCTAGACATAAGAGGATATATCAGGAGTTGATAGGCAAATCACTAAACATATAATTCTGACCTACATACATTTGAAACTGGTGAATCAGAAACCTTAAAGGATGAGATCTAAGTGGGCTTAGTTGGTTAAGGAGGAAGTAGCGAGGTAGTTAAGTGGCAAATTTCTAGAAATAATGGATTATCTTAAATGGCTAGCAAATATAGTCCTAATACTAAAAAAGATGAAAGAGTAAGGATGAATGTAGACTACAGGGATTTGAACAAAGGTTGCCCAAAAGATGACTTTTCTTTGCCTCATATCGATGTGTTAATAGATAGTTTTAGGATGTGTGTTATGTACTCCATCATGTATGGGTTCTCTAGCTATAATAAGTTCCTAATGGCTACCATCGACACATTGAAGATGACCTTTATAATAGAATGAGGGACATAAAACTATAAAATGATGCCATTTGAGTTAAAAAAAAAATGCAGAGACAACATACCAATAAATGGTGACAGCTATGTTTCATGACTTAATCCACAAAGAGGTAGAAGTGTACATAGATAACATGATGGTAAATTCTGAGACAACAATGGGCATTTTAAGGCTTGAAAGAAATTCTTAAAAAGGGTTTATGAGTATAACTTGAGGTTGAATCTTAAGAAAAATGTGTTTAAGGTTACGTCTAGCAAGTTGTTAAGACACGTGGTGAGTAAGAAAGGCTTTGAAGTATGTCAAAACAAGGTGAAGGCTATTAAGAACATGCCCACACCAAAGACAAAAAAGGAGGTTCCTCATGTCATTTGCAATATATCAGTTGCTTTTTTATGAGAAGTATAACTAAGTGGAAACAATTTGTTTGGCATTGGTATGGGTCATAAAGAAGTTTAAGGCACTATTTTTAGTCATACTTCGTAGTGGTGGTCTTGAAGCTTGACCTAGTCAAATACTTATACAAGGCTTCTTTTGCGATTGGAAAATTGGCAAAGTGGTTGATACTATTAATTGAGTTTAATATCAAATATGTGACTAAGAAAGAAATCAATGATCAGGCAATCACAAAGTATTTAGTCTAACAACCTCTTAAAGAGGGAGAATCGAAACTCCTTTGGTTTCCTGATGAAAGATTAAGCATGATCGAGCCTTTAGGTTAGAGGATGCATTTTGATAGGGCATAAATAAGAAAGGGGTAGGTGTAGGTGTGATTTTGATAACACTAGAAGGAGAACTCTTCTTTATGGCTAAAAAGCTTGACTTCAAAGTAACCAATAATATGTCAAATAAAAATCTTGCATATTTGGGCTAGAACTTTTCATGCATATGAGGGTTAAGATCATTGAGGTGTTTAGGATTCATTGATGGTTATCTCCTAGGTGACAGATGAGTGGGAGTTAAAGGAAGAACAGTTAAGTTTGTAACCTGGAGCATTTGAATAGGATGGCATAGAATTTTAAAAGATCATATTCCAACACCTACCATGGGAAGAGAGCGTGATGGTTAATGCTTTAGGAACCTTGGTTTCTAATTGGGATGGACCAAATGCAATGTCATTGAAGCTACTTATCACACTCAAATCCAAGACACCCTGCCAAGTGGATAGAAGGGTGATGTAAATGTCGGTGAAGAATCACCCTTAGTATGATGTGTAAAGGCATTTAAAAAGTGATTAGTACCCTGAGGGGGCTTAAAGGAGACATAAGGAGGTGATTCAAAGATTGGCATCACAAATTCACAGTCCATAATAATGTAGTGTATAAGAGAATGCCCAACAGGATCGATTTGAGATTCCTAATGAAAGAAAAAGTAGGTAGGGCCATGGATGAAGTACATGCATAGATTTATAACCCTTATATGAATGGTAAGATGTTGGTAATAAAGATTTTAAGAATGGGTTACTATTGGACCACCATAGAGCAAGATTGTATTCGAATTGTTCAAAGTTGTCACAAGTGCCATGTTCATGGTAGCCTCAATCATTTATTGCTGATAGAATTATAGAATTTGACTTCACCTTGTCCATTCAGAGCTTGGGTATCGACGTGATTGGAAAAATCATACCAATTTCTATAAAGGAGCATAAGTACATTGTGGTAGCAGTGGACTATTTCACAAAATGGGTATAAGCCAAAGCCTTTAGTAAGCTGGGGGAAAAGAAAATGACTCGATTTATCAAAAAAAAGTCTCATTTATCGATATGATGTACCACATCACATTTTTAAGAATAAGGACATCCATTTCAGGCCGAAGTTAGGATAATCTTGAAGAAGTTTGAGGTAGCCTACCATAAGTCATCACCATATAGGCCACAAGCTAATGGGACAGTTGAGGCAGCAAATAAGAATGTCAAGAACATCCTTGCTAAAATGGTTAAGATTTAAGACTAATAAGAGAAGTTGCCTTTCACTTTATGGGTTTACCAAACTATAGTAAGGACATCGATAGGAATGATGCCTTATTCTTTAGTATATGTGCTAGAGGTGATTTTGCGAATTAAGCTATAAGTAAAGTCTTTATGAGTACAAGTTGAATTTAAGGTTCCTGAGTACCAATGGGTTAGAAATAGATTTAAGCAGTTAGACATACTAGTTGAAAAGAGATTGAAGGCTTTGTACCACATCCAATTGTACTAGGCCAGAATGGCCTATGCATTCATCAGAAGTCAAGCTGAGGTGATAAAGATTAATGATTTGGTGCTAAAACTAATCCGACCCTAAATTCAATATCCCCAAAATGAAATTCAAATTGAATTAGGAAAGTCCCTATATGGTAAAGTAGATCTATTCAGGCGGCATAATAAAATTATCAGATATGGACAGGAATGAGATTATCGAACAAACGAACCTAAACATGCTAAGGAGGTACTTCATGTGAGTTGTGAGAAAAAAAAATGGAAATGGCTTGCTGAATCAAAGACCTGAAAAGGTAGCTTAGGAAAAAGTTAGGATATAGTAATAGAAAAATAAAATAAAAATAATAGAAGAAATAGCTCACTAAGTTGAAAACCTGAGAGGGCAGCTTAGGCAAAACTTAAAGCCCAAAAATACAACATAAATAAAGTAAAAGGCAAGAGTGTGTGATTGACCACTAGGGATACCTATAGTAGGTGATGAGATCAAAGGGAGCAGAAAAAGAAGAAGGGTTAGAAAAGGGAGAACCAATAAGGCAAAGGCATTATGTAAGGCAATCAGATGATCTAATGTACCATTATTAAAAGTTGTGATAATGTATTTAATTAATATGTAATATAAAAAGTGTAAATAGTCCATTTTAAGCATAATATCAAAGGGAAATACATTTGCATAATTAAAGTAAATTCAATCAAACATTTCTTTAAACTAGAACTAATATATGAAATTTTTTCCACAAAGTTTCATTGTTTACTAATGTTTTGATAAGATGGAAAGATCCTTGCAATTTTAAGAGTCATGTAACCAAGCCATGTAATTAACGTTGTACTCAAAACTAGAATCCGTTGTGGTTTAGTGATAATAAATGTGACGATTAGCCTAAGTGGTCCTCACTCTGTCGAAGAATTGCTGAGATAATAGACCCTCAACAAAGAAAGGGAGGAAATCTACTTTATGCTAAGGAGAATTGAATTGATGGCACACTCTAACTAGATCATATAACGTACTAGATGCCAGAGCTAGGATACTTAATTCACACTCTAACAATAACCTAAGGTATGTGAATACTTAGTTCGCTGAAGAACATGACATTTTGTAATGTGCAGGTGGTCAGATTACTTGATAAGAGATCTGAAGGTCTGAAATAATAGGTCCATGAGATGAAGGGATTATTCAAAAATTTTCTAAATATTACAAAGATTAATTTTCTAGAAAATTTTATGAATCCAAAAACGTAGCTTAACAATCACAAAGCAGCATCACAAATACAACAACAATTCATTCAGAGTCAATAAATACATTCTCAAAAAATAAATAAATTATTTATTTATTCATTTCAAATATGTGTCCTGGTCCTTCATAGATTGTTCTATAGATTAATTTCACTAAATTTTCATGCAGATTACAAAGTAAAAAAAGAAGAAACAATCATGTGAATTGAGGCAATAAATTAAGTTGACAAATAGGAAATGAAAACCTCATTGAAAAAAAAATGTGAGTCTCTTAGAGCTATCTTTAAATATTTTTAAAACTAACCTAATGTTTTCATGCAAAAAGAGATTCCAGGGTAGTGCCTAACATCTACAGTGTTGGGCAAAACAACAAAAAAATTGAAAATAGTAAAAAAGGCAAGGGAGAAAGCACCTACCACTCCCAAGGTGGCTCTAGCTAAGTGACGGTATAGGTTGTAAATTGTTAGTATGTCATCGTGTGGGAGAAAGACTATTGTGATCATCTTTGTCGTTATGCCTGTTAAGGGGCTTACCTTCGTAAAGCCCTATTAAGAATGCAATTACTCTAGAGCATCACGTATGGCAATGTCCTCATCGAAAAACTCCTCTAGAACATCAAACATCTCATCATAAATGAAACTAGCCATGGCATCATCCTTAGAAAGCATAAGAAAACCTAAAAGCTAAGGCCAAAGAATTTAAGTGAGAGAGAAAAGATAAAGAGGAAGTGATAACAAAAATGGGCCTAGGCCTACTAAGGAGGCTTATATATAGGAGATGGTCTATACAACCCAAATAGTTTGTCCAAAACCATCTTTCATATTACGAAGCTAGGCTTCGTCAAGTGGTCGGTATAGACAACCCATTATTTATACAGCCTGCTAAAAGTTAGCAAACCTATAAGGGCAATTAGGCCTCTAAAACCTAATTGCAAAAAAATCCAACGTCACCAAAGCCTAAACGTGTTACTTTAGCTCTTTAAAATTACCAAACTACCTCTAACCGTACCAAAACTCTAAAAATACCAATCCAACAACCTAAATTTCTAAACAAAATTACCAAAATCCCTTAGGCTTAGAAAAAGACCAAGTCAACCTTTCAAGCCATTAACAATATTACTATAATATCTTCTAGTCATAAAATTGACTCTTAACAAACTACCGAAAGAATCTCATAAGACAAATTCTCATTCTCAGGGCCATTTGTGTACCCTAAAAGATGCATGAACAACATTTGGCCCTAGACTCATTCTTTTCAATAAGGTTAAGTCCCTAAATAGCTAGAAGGGTTATGACAACATGATCTCATCTTGTAAAGCCAAAAAGGACAATAACTTGCAACGTCAGAAAGGAAAATATGACACCATAATCCACCTCAGTTGGCACCCTTAAGCAATAATACCTAGTCAGAAAGGTTGAGGCACTTCCTAATAGATTCAAGAGCATTAGTAGTTTCTAGGAGTCAGCTATAAATATATCCAATGCAAAACATATATATTCACTTGGTACATATTAAAGAGTTGCTAGAACATCATTAGTACATGTTAGAAGGCTATTGAAGGATACAAAAATTCCTAGTACTATAAGAGAGCTACCATAACATTGTTAGTACTTGCTAGAAAGTTGTTAAGAGATATAAGAATCACCTAGTACTCGCTAAAGATTTACCAAAACAAACTCAGTGCCTATTAGAAAGCCACTACAATGTACAATAACTGCTTGAGAATAACTAAAAGCACACAAAATACATTGGTACCTATTAGAAAGCTTCCAAGATAAGCTTTAGCACCTATTCGAGGAGCTGTTAGAGAACTGTATCCTTTAGTATCTTTGCTAATGTTTACGATTCTCAATTTGCTTTGTTCAATCTTTTCTAGATATTCATTTCCCAAATATTATTTTTCAAGGCCCATAAAAACAGGGGACAAACTATGAGCACTAGATTTCAAGCCTTAAGATGCAAGATCGATGATGAAAATAATTGAAATTATTCCCTAGAATGTAAGGGGAATTACAAAATAAAAAAAAAGGTCTTATGAGACTTTGGAAAAGCCTCAAAACTAATAGGTTGTATAGCCAACTAAACTAGCATATATAGCCCACCTAGAGAAGTACACCCAAGAGTTAAACCCTAAACCCTTAGAACATTCTAGAACTGGTCTCCCCCTTAAGCCCCAAGTTTATGCAATAGCATGAAGAATGTACAACCCATCCCTTAGCTTTGTAACCTTTTTAAAATCCTAATTCTAGAACTTTCATGGTCTTCTTTAGGATTAGAGATGAATAAGATGCAATAAAAACCATTATAGGCTTTGTTGCACTTTTGTTCTTCTATAAATGTCCTACTATTTAAAGAGGTGGGAGAGGCTTGGAAAAACCCTGAGGAATCTCTACCAAAATTTATCCATAACCATCATTTAAAGTAGAAACACTAAAACCTTAAGTCATTTCAACCATTCCCAAGGCAGAACAAGGCCTTGTCTTTGTATTCCTTAAGCATTCCTAAGCATTTTAAAAGATAAAAATTCAAATGGTGAGCCTCTAAGGGTAAAATAATTATCAATAAGCATTTGGAAGACCTTTCTCCCCTTCTCCCTTCTTTTATTTTTTCTTCTTTTTCTAATTTTGAAAGCCCAAGAAAAGTGGAGGCTATACAGACTTAAAGTATTATGTACAACCCTCCTTAGTTTGGGATACAACTTAAGAAATTCTCTTCTTCTTACCCAAATTTTTTCTTTTTAAAACTATTTTTTGTTATCTTTAAAGGTATGATTGTAATAATAGGAGAAGGCTAAAGGGCTTAGGTTCCCTATTCACTTAAGAAATGGAATTTTAAATGGGTTAAACATGGTTTTCATTATTCATTTTTTAGCGAACACTTTTTGTTCTTTTATTTTAAGTTTAATGTGATTCTCAAGGTTCTATTTTGATCTTCTTAAGCAGTGACCAAGTAAGGAATTTATTGTTCTTAGGACGTGAGAGCTCCATTGTCGCTATGGTTATTTTCGTGTCAATTATTGAGTATATGCTTTAGCTTTGATATTTCTCCCTTATTGATTAGCATTCTAACCTTTCTAATGGCTAACAATGCATGTAGATACCATGCTCTTTGTGAGTAATAAAAGGAGAGGGTTCATCAACCGAGGACCCCTTTTATGATGATTTTACCTTAGCCATTAAGATCCTTCAAAATGCTTGCATTTCAAGTCTTTTTTTTTTTCATGCTTCATGTTATGTATTATGTTTGTTATATTCGTCATGTGTTACTGAGATGTTTATCGTTATGGACTTAGATACACCTAGGTACCTTAACACTTGGAGATGGGTAAGGTGTTCCTTATGGACTTCATTTGGTTACTTTGTTTTCTTTTACATGCTTTATGATGAAATGACTAACTTGTGTGTTTCTTTTAGGGTGTAGGTGCTTGTTTAAGATAGACCATGAATCTTGGTCTTGATAATCATCTTTGATGAATGCATGTGATATATGGATATGCATGTTATACCTTATACCATGTTGTTTAACCCCCACTCTCTTAGATTGAATATGCATGATTTATAACATATGGATATGCATGGTTACCCTATGTCATGTCACGTGACCCCATTCCCCTTCAAATGAAAGAAGTATGGATATTGATATACATGTTGCTCTTTATGCCATGATGCACCCCCTTCCTTTGGAATTGGTGATATGATTTACTTGGTTGCATTACAGGCATATTTAGGGTTTAATTAATAATTCCATAAAAAATGGCAAAAGCTAACCAAATATGCTTGAAAGCCAAATCCCAATATCTAGGTGGCTTGGGGTGCCTAACCTCTTCCCCATGTCATATGTAATTTTTGAGCTTAATCTCTTATAAGTTGAGGACGAAATAGGCCTTCAAACTGACTTAGCTTTAGGTTATGATTTCACCTTGCCCGAACTCTTGTCATGACCAAAATGTAGTGGCAACTCTATAGTCCCTAAGGATAATACTAATGTATTGTCCTACCTTAGTCCCCTATTGGCCATCACTTGGAAAATGGGCTTTGAACTTATGTGAGGCCTAGAGGATCCCTTGTTCATTTAAATATGTGCCATATTTTTAGGTTTCTACCAACGTAAAACCCTCGTCCTCTCGACCCTCCATTGGCCATCACTTGAAAAATGGGCTTTGAACTTGCATAAGGCCTAAAAGATCCCTTATTGATTTAAATATTTGCCATATTTTAGGGTTTTTATTACTATAAAAGCCCCATCCTCTCTACCCCTATTGGTTGATTAAAGGATTGAGTCGCAAGCAAGATTCCATTTATTCAAGTGCAACCATAAGAAACTAAATTGGCACTCACACCAAGATTAAACTTAGTGGTATGCATAGAAGTAATATTAAATTTGTTCACGAAATGATGCATGCTATATACACTACCATTAGGGAACACATAACACAAGTAAGAAAACTCATCATTCATTGCCTTAAACTCATAAATAAATACATCATCATCCCTAAAAAGACTACAAATAAGAACATTAGAGGTATCATGAAAGATGTACTTTTAAAGAGGACCCACTAGACCTTTTTCAACATTAACCATCTCAAATTATTTCTCTTTTTTAACCTCTTCCTCATCAGTTGCCCAATAAGTGACATTCAAACCACTTACCTGTGTAGAGCTCACTTCATTAAAAATTTCACCATGGCCTTTACCACTTCCTCAAAATCCACTTCATCTAATCATTTCCTAGTTTAATATTCATAAAGCTCTTATAGAGAGCTCAGGCTGCCATATAAGGAATATATGCATAAACATAGGTCCACTTGCAGGATCATGCACCAAGCATTCATAATCATTTTGGCATACTTGTAACCATTTATGTATCAAATTCTAGGATCTCAACACTTTAAGGAAGCCCTAGAGAGAGAACCAAACCTACCATAAAGGTTGGTCACATCATAAGGTGAGTAAAAACCATAATTGGATTCAATGGGTGTATGTGATAATTGTATGATATGATTATGTTCTATTACATGTATATATGATTGAATTGTTACATGTTACAT